>JAHDVE020006610.1:0-94537 GCA_022606495.2 Halesus radiatus
ACTTTCCAGTCCTAAAAATTAATACCATTAATTCAATAAATACCACCTCTTCTTGTGCCACCAATCATCTAATAAATGTAACATCAATAGAAAAGGAGAAACAAATAACCATGTAAAACTATCATCTCTATAAATAAATTTTTCTAAAACTGTGTTCATCTGAAGCGACCTGCCAGGTATGTTATTCTGTATCTGTTTGTACATAATTAGTTAAGAAATATTTGTACAGCGCCCTTGAGGTGATTTTTCACAAAAACGGCGCTATACAAATCATCCAACTATTATTATTATTATTTGTTTTTATTTGAGCACCTGTGAGCGTGGCAGTGTCGCCTGGCCGCCGGACCAATTCGTAAATCACGCCCACGGCCAGGGTTCGCTTCCCACGTGACACTTGGCGTGGCGTGGCGTGGCAGAGTGGCAATTTGCGAGAAACTCGATATCGCAGAGCAAATGTTTGCCCGATGCGATCTTATAAACTCAAGTGTTGACTCGGGTCAATGCACGGCTTGTTTTAGATGTATTGAAAGCGAAGGTAGATTGACCGATCAAATAATATTCAGATATACAAAACAATTATCCGACATTTGATGGTAAGTTTTCACCTTTTATATTAATTAACTCTACGCAAATACCACAAACATCGACAAATATAAAAAAAAAAATTATAAATATTGTTAATTAGATGATTTGGGCATGTAGAGCGAATGAACGAAGTGAGGAGTGTAATGAGAATATATGAGGCGAATATGAATGGAAGAAGAAGTCGGGGACTCCCGAGGAAGTCATGGCACGATCGAGAGAATCAAATACTTGAGTCGGGCCATGTCGGAAGTCAGAATAACAGAAGAGAACGTACGAGAGTGAATGAAGCAAAAGTGTATGCCAAGATCGAGTTGTTTGGCGGTCCGTCCTCTCTGCCTACCCTCGCGGAGAAACGGCGTGATGGTTAGTTAGTTAGTGATAAAAACTTTTTATTTCTCCAATCATTCTAACATTTTTGATTAATTACTTACCTACTTTCATCACATAATGTAAATTTTTGTTTTTATTTGTAAATTTGTCCATTTGTTGATTATTTGTCTACACTTGTCATTATTTTTATTATAAAGCTTTGCTTCTGAAACATGTAGATATTTATATATTAAAAACAGTGGTGTAAACAAAGTTCTTATTATTAATTATTTTTTTTTGATTATTTTAGCAAAATATAAAAATACGCATTTAACTGGGACCACCTGTACATCGCTAACTGAATTCATATTTATTTATACATCTTGTGCAACAACGGTATCCAGAGTACCGAGTGGCTCGTGAATTAATTATTTATTGCACGCGATAATATTAATTATTATTTGACCGAACTTCCATACTGGGCGCCTACCGGAAATCGTACACACTTTAAACAGCGGGGTGATACTGATCGTAAATCACGATAAATGTTTCGCAATAAAGTTCATAATATACCGACATTGCTACATTATACATGCAAGTGATGCAACCAATGCGATTACGATTAAAATGCATCGCACAGTGGAAGATACTCTCAGTATCGCCATGGTAGAGAACATCGTTCATAATTGAAATGTTTGTTGAAATGGCTTTAGCCATGTTTATTACTGAACATCAGTGGCGTGCAGTCCATAAAGACTGAAAAGCTATGTGTTCAGGCGAATTCATCTGTCTTACCTACTTCCAAATAATGCGTGGAATTATATGCATCTCCCTTGCCCCCTTGCCCCCTTGCCCCCTCCGCCCCTTGATTGACCATCCGCCACCAGTACAATTAAAAACGCCGACGAGAACACAAGTTCCATGAAATTATAATAATATCCAGTGAAACAAGTGAAGACACAATTGAATTATCCACAGTGAATGATGAAATCGGTGAGTCCACTTTTTTTATTTATTCGCTTTCCCTCTATCTATTGTTCCTCAATCCTATGCCATAGTCGCTCGCAAAACTTTTTATACATACAATTCGCAACCGCAAAACCATCCCGATCATTACGGTCGGGATTGGCAACCACCCGCACGCACCACTGTGCCTACTTTAAGAAAATATTTGATATATTATGTTTACAACAACTACAATGGAAAAGACTGCAACCTACCCTTGGTCATAGAGTAATGAACGCTACTGCTGAATAGTCGGGTATTTCCCAACCTTCCTCGTTCCCATCTCATTACCCTTCTTAAGACCTTAAGCCTCACAACTTCATCCAATCGGGGATAATAATAATTGGACGATTTATATAGCGCCGTTTTTGTGAAAAATTACCTCAAGGGCGCTGGATGTCCTAGTCCTACTGGCTCCAGACAGTTAGGAGTCTTGTGCGGTTTTTACATGTAACGGTCAAAACCCAAAAATACACACTTTGCAGGCTGCTAAATCAAGAAATACTACGAATGATTTATTTGCAAATTTTATGCGGGTAATTAGGGATGTTTAAGGTTTCAAAACACGATAATCCTCAAGCAGCTATATTTTAAATTTTATATGTAATACGTACTGGTATTTTAACTAAAAAGTTTCTTGTGCAATCAAACCGCTTCAAAAATACAAATGGTAAAGAGAATAATCAAAACTATCGCATTACATTCCACATATACCAGACGTGATTATCAAAGTTTGTAATACCCTCCGTTTGCGTAACATCAAAACCAGTACATAATTCAGTAGGGGGTACGACTAGATACGTCATCAACTACTGAGTTCGTGCAGCTTCGAACGAGAGACGACTAGATACGTTCCTCAATCGAGCTAGCATGTAGTACTTGTCGGGCTCACACAGACGACCCGACTGCAACCCGACAGAGAGGCGACTAGATACGCATCCCTGTCTTGTTTGTTATGTCTGCACAAATAATTTAATTGTGCAACGCCCGACTTTAATTTTAACCTGATACAGAGGCGACTAGATACGCATCCCTGTCTTGTTATGTTTGCACAAAATAAGGATTTGTGCAAACGCCCCATTTCAGTTCATATTGGCTTTCGACAAGCGTAGTTCCGGGGGTTTCGAAGAAGTGATGATAAACAGTGCACGTTATCGTCTTCTTTTTCTACGCCCCTGAACGTCGTTTTCGTGCCGAGACGCTACTGGCTACTAACGGGACATTTCTCCGACCCCCGCCACCTCTACGGTCGCTCCCGGCGACGGTCCCGAAAACAGAGCGGGCTCTCATTGGTCGAGCTCCTCTGATCCACAAAAACTTATCAAAATTATTGTTCTACCAAAATTGTCTGTCTTTGTAAGCGATTCCTGCGGCTGCGGTGACTGATCTAAATAAACGATCTTTTCTGATCTGTTCATTAGCACCCGCGGAATCGAGTAAACTTACTCAATTTATGTTTGTACAATGCATTTTTTTGTAATTCGACGGCAAAGTATCACCTGTCCTACTTTGACCCCCATGACATACTTTGTAATAATGTTGGCTTCTTTAATAAAAAATAGGTGAAGATTGCAATAGGCTCAATTCAAGCAGAAGGTCGTGGTTCATATCCTAATTTTTTGATCAAACGATCCAAGATTGACTGAATCTACGGCAGCTCGCGAAATATTCACGAGTTCAAACTGCCCGATTCGCCGCACGGTATCGCACCGAAGTACTTGAACGACGAGTACAATTCTAAAAATCAGAGTATTCTCACGGATTCAACACGCCTTCTACCTACTTCGCCTGCATCTTCACCCGGCCTGAAAACCGACCGTGACTTTCTCTTCACCCTCACCAGCTCCTTGCAAGAAATCGTTTGCCTTTTTCAAGGCATTTTTCCCCCCTCCTTCCTAACCTGCTCTGAAGCGTCGAAGTGGCCAGCCTGATCTTCTTCTTCTAAAACGTGCGGCAAGAGTTTACAGATCTTGTCCCGTACACCACACATAAGTGTTTTTTAATTGTATTTTAAGTTTATTCAATTATATAATACATGAACAGTTTTAGCGACACTAACTCACTGCCGTCCAGGTTTATTTCAAGTGATTTTGACTGCGGTAGGCAAATTTGAAACATTTGTAAAAAGGTCAAACTAAATACTCCAACAAAATATTAGGTTTTTGTAAACAAGTCAAACCTTTTTTAACCCCCCCTTAACTTTAACTTAAATTGGCGGTTTTGGTTAGTTTGGAATCTGTGGAATCGGGAAAAAATGAGATTTGCCAAAAATTCCACACAGTTGTAAAAAAGACGAGTTGATAATTCGCAGATTTGCTTTTCGAAGAGTAAATGCTAATACTTTGCAGTGCAATTCGAGTTGCCTGCAGTCTATCGGGATGTATTTATTCGCAAATGTGACACGTCTAAAGCTTGCCCCTCGCCACCATAATTTTGGTTTCTTTCCATCGGGTGTCAGGGTATCTCAATGCATTATTTGCAAAAGTGGCGATTCCATCGGCTGCAAAGTTATCCTTGTCAAGCCGCACAAACTATCCGCCAGCCATTCAATAATAAATTTAAACGAACACACGGGACTATTTTTAGCCCGCGTCGGTTGGTTGCTTGGCCGGTTGAAAGGATCATCAGGCCATGTCCATGTGACGTCACCGGGAGTGATCGAGGAGAGGGTATCAGCCAATCAAGGGTCGAATTGAAATTCAAATCTCGAACGGCGAGGAGCTGATTGAGGGCGGAAATCGTCTTCCTTTGTTAGCGGCGGCCGCAAGGCAAAATAACGTGTTGACAGTGTTGCAACTAAACTAATAGACATTACGTGAGAAGCAATCCCTCGAATAAAGGGATTTTTGATTAAATAAAGCGATAATATAAACATATCAATTTGTTCTGAACCACTTCAGTTTAAAATATATGGTATAATAACAATAACTTCGCGCGAGATAAGTTTAAAAGTGTATTAATTCGTTATGAATAAAAAGTTACAAACAAAAGCTTTTTAGTACTAGCCAAGAAATATATTTAGAATTATAAACCACAGTATAAAATTCAAATCATTTTTAAGGTACAAAATCCCACGAAAGGAAATTATGTTTTGACATTACCGATCGGATGGATACGCCGGCGTTCAAAGGATTCAAATAGAATTTACCAAGATTTTTTAGTGGAATTTTCTTTAAAAAAAACTAAATTTTCTGCGGATAATGGGGTGGGTTCAAATACGTATTTTTTTGTCCCACGATTTTCCTCGAATAAAAATAATTTCCTCTGAATAAAAAAAAAATCAAAATATCAAGGAAAGGGATTTTCCAAACTCATGGCGGATTTCGCGAAAAAATTCGCATAGCAAAAGCGAAATTCGTTATAGCAAAAGCGAAATTATCCGGTCTCTAATAATTGGAAATAGAGCTTTAATATCAAAACAAGACACCATAGCCTTTTTTCACATATTACCTTCAAAAAGAAGAGATTATTCAAATCTACAGGAAGCAAAAAATATTCTTGAGCGAAACCGAGCAGTAAAAATAATTTGTAATACTCCTGGTGATCGGACATCAACACTTTAGTTAATTAAGAAGAAATATTCAATTTTTGGAATAACTTATTGAAGCTTATAAATTTCATTGTAGAAAAAGTCAACAGATGTCCCATATAAATAAAATTCGAATAGGTATATCCGAGACACTATCTAAAATATTACAAATAAATTCGGGAAGAATCTTATAGTCGTGATAAAAAGGCAGGTGGAATTAATTGAAGATAATATTAACAGTTCTTAGAAATCGAAGTATTATAGCGTTAAAAATGAAGCGGCACGGAGTGTGGTAGCTGCAGTTGAGTGGATCGGAGCGCAAGGTCCCGGATAGACAGGGTTAGTTTCTTTTCAGTTTCATGTTTCATTTTGAGGGTTGTTGATGTTAAAAATAATTAACTATTAATCAAATACTTAACGTTCAGTTTAACTTACCATTTGAGGATATTATAAGATCTCATCATAATGGCATACGGAACGCATGGAGCTTACCTGTAACAAGGAAAAGTACACAATTAGCTTAACATTAAAATTGAAGTCAAATAATGTTTGTTTCATATTTATCAATAAGGAACTCCAGTGAAAAATATAATGGCTTTAAAAATATACAGATCAACATACGCCGATTCTGAATATATAACTTTTATTATATATAATACGTAGAATTTATAAACCATTATTTAAAAGTGAATAAAAAATCGTCTCATCGAAATACCTTGTTATGTTGGTACCATTGCATTTGGAACACGCGTATTCTGTTTTTCGATTAGTATGGACATTTTTATTTTTCGATTTTGCTTTGAAATTTTAAGTCAATTTGGGTGGCTTTATTTACACTATAATTGTTGTGCAATATAAAATAAAACTATTATTGTTGAAAGAAATTGGAGTTTTCATGAGAAATTATCAATACGGATATTATGATAATGCTAATGCTCAATACTATTATTATCCTTAGTTATAGTCTCTTAAAAGATACATAATGTTATTACTCGTGTTTAGTTGTGGCTTACTATAAACAGAATATAAAATTATGTGCGGTAAAGCTCATACTTGTTTTGACTATTCGCATTCTAACCTCAAAACTGATCAAAATCGACCGGTCATAGATTTGGAGGGTTTTGGCGGCCTTTGAAAATTATTTTAACTATGAAAACTTCATAATGAAATATACGGGTATTTAAGTTGAATTGTCATTATTGATATATAGACTCAATAACGCAACAAAAATATTATATTATTTTATGAAGTCTCGAAGCTTTACACTAGCGACATCTATAAGGTAACCGCGAATCGGAAAGCGGTCGAAAGTGCAGCGAATGGTTTGGGCCTCGGATAAAATATTAACAACAAAATTACGTTATTTGTTAGGAAGCCATCATCGTATTTTTTACGGTTGGTTTGATGAAAAATTATTTTACACCGGTCTTAAACGCAATTTTGTACAATCTAACAAAAGTAAATAATGCAATATTATCATTACATTTAGTTAAGATTAGTATGTAGGTACTAGATATTTCGGATATGGAACAGTTAGCTGATTTCGTGAAATATTGAAACTTGAAAAAAAGACAATTAGATTGAAAATAAATTCTGGTAGAACCTTGCAATCATACAAAAAGATAGCAGCCAAACATTTGGGAATTAATTTTAATACTTGGCTAAGTCTTCTATCACGGCACAAGCAAAATTTTGCACGCTTAGTATAATTGTAGCAGGTGATTTTCAAATATTGTCAGGTTATTCGAAAACCGGCAATGTTTGTTTTTCTACAAAAAAATAAATTGAAGATGATGTATTGATAAAAATGACGGCAAGTATTAATAAGGTCTCATTAGCTCAGTGGTTAGAGTGCTAGTCTGTCTTAACCGTCACGCCTTTTCTCCGCAGAGGTTGGCAGAAAGGACGGACCGCCAAACAATTTGGTCTTGGCAAACACTCTTTGCTTCATTCACATTCATACATAATCTTCTGTTATTCTTACTCTTGAAGTGGATCGACTCGAGTATTTGGTTCACTTAATGGTGTCCTGTCTTCCTCGGGCGTCCCGGGCATCTTCTTTCATTCAAATTGGCGTCATATATTTTCCTTACACTCCTTTCTTCGTTCATCCCCCAACATGCCCAAACCATCTCTAAGCGTCCCTTTTTTAATGTTATCATTTCGCTCACATTAGCATTGCATTCTTTGCGATCTCAATATTTTTACACGACCATACGTGGTTCTATAAGACATACGCCTCAGAGATCTCATCATTCAGTCTACTTTCATCCTTCCCCTGCCAGTTCCACGCCTCACTGTCATACATCAGGGTTGGTATCAGCACTCCTTTGTACTGCCACCTTCGCTAGATGTATAGTCTTTTTCTAATCTAAACTACTTGTAATTTCATCAGCTGTTTAATAATTGCTTTCTGCAAGTAATCGTGAATTTCGCTGTCCCGCGCGGGACAACCTAATTTTACTTAAAAAGCGGGACGTCCCGCAAAAATTGGGACGTTTGGCAACGTTGCTATTAGGTTACGTGTGATAAAAGTAGGTACCTGTCATAATATAGGTAGTATTGCCATGTATTTAAACATTCGTACAGGATAAACACATATCCAACAATAATAATAATTGGATAATTTGTATAGCGCCGTTTTTGTTAAAAAAAATTAACCTTAGGGCACTGTACAAATATTACTTAATATTTTCTATATAAATATGTACAAACAGATACAGTATACTTACCTGGAAGGGCGCTTCAGATAAACACAGCGTTATTATAAAATTTAAGTTAGGAGAAGACATGATTTTTAAAGTTGCTATTTTATCTTTCTTTTCTATTGATTCTAGTTGGTATTTATTTGAAATAATTGTTTATTTTTAGGACTTGAGAATATTCATAAAAAGGTCCTAAAAAGATGACGAATTCTATTTAGGTTCAAACAACAAGTAAATTCGAGTCATGCCAGTATTATAATCATTAACATTAACATTATTATAACCTGGCAACGTAGCTATACCATAATATAGTATAGCTGTGTGTTTAAACTTTCGTACAGGATAATCACATATCCAACAAGTTAGTTTGTTATTTTCGTAGAAATCAATTACTTTGTAGTTTCACATATTTATTAAATAAAACAAACACTTTGTTTTAAACCACTAATTTAAAATTTATTTGGCTTACAGCCGTTCTCCCCAACTTTTCGAATGATCAATCTCAGCCACCGATCAGCCAAGTGTTTTGTTAAGTATTCGCTCTATTTGACTGTCTCCAAACATTTTTTATCTTTGAACTTCCTAAATTGTCTATGAAGGACTCGCCCACTTCTATGGAAAATATAATTGTACCCCCACACGTTCATAGTCAATAAAATGACATCAAAGTAAAAACTTTCAATGTTAAATTAACATAGACGAGTTAATTTTCTATTTATTATGAATACGTATTATTTGTCTTAAATATTGTAATACAAACACCAACATTTTATATTTAAAAACGTATATGTTAAAAATAAAGTGTTAGCTTGACTTTCACTAAAATGCCGCGAAAACGGAAGTAGACTTTTTTGACGTTTGTCTTTCGTGCGTTCTTTCAATTTTCAATCAATAATTGTCAATAATATTTTCATCGTCGCTGTCTTCATATTCGCTGCCCATACCCGCTATTAGTATTACATTAAAAATATCTTCATTTTCGGTCTGCATATTCAAAATTGTCAATACACAATAGATACAAAAAATAGTTCGCGAAACGAATGACGTTTGACCATAGATATCTATGACATTTGACGTTTACACTGTCATTTAACACTCTGTTGACACTTTTTATAACTAGTATTTTACTGAGGAGAACTTTAATCCACAGAAATCGATAACTTAACATGATCGCAAATTTGACTGAGAATTTCGTTGGGAAAGGCGAATTTGTGCATTTGAACAGTGCTGAGGCAAAATTTCGGCTCAGCAGTTGCTCAGTAAGGTTGGGAAGAACGGCCGTTAGAGCCCATGTTAGATATATTATAATTAATCTTTATCTCTCCCTCCTTTGACGTTCTGTCACTTTATTTTTTGTTTGTATTGTCCCATTCTGTTGGCAACGTTGCTATTAGGTTACCTGTGATCAGAGTATGTATCATAATAATACAGTATATTTTAAATCTTCGTACAGGATAAACACATAACTAACAAGTTAGCTCCAGTCATACAATATTACATTATTCAAGCAGTGTATTTCCGGTAATCGACCGCCACCGATGTTCGCCTTCCCTTCCCCACTTCTTCCCCGCCCCGTCTGTTTAGTTCCGAGTAAAACTAGTGCCATTTTAGTTTTCAGTTTGTCTCTTGTGCTCTGGTCGCTATCGATCCTGCGACTGGCATTTACCCATTTATAGCCCGTTCGGGCCGGAGACACGATGCGACACTGAATTACGTAAATATTTTAAACTGATGTCTATTAAATAATCAACTATTGTGAAGACTATGAAAACATCGGTTTCATGACAAAACAACATTGACGAGAGACCAAGAAAAACACACATGCACACACCTTAATCCATCATTTTATCATGTTCTCTGTTTTGTCACTGTTTTATGGACATTTTCGCCAAAATTTGTGCATTGCGTTTTTGTCATGTACAATGGATTTAAATAGATTTTTTTTAAATGTAATAATTTTATTTACTTATTATTATTTACCTATATTTACTTATTATTATTTACCTATATTTACTTATTATTATTTACCTATATTTACTTATTATTATTTACCTATATTTATTATTATGTACTTATTACTATTTACTTATTACTATTTACTTATTAATATTTACTAAATATTACTTACTTATTACTATTTACAGATTATTATTTACTTATTACCATTAATTGCGCCCTTGAGGTGATTTTCTCACGAAAACGGCGCTATAGAAATAATCCATTTATTATTATTAACAGATTATTATTTACGTAATTTTACTCACTACTTCTCGTTAGTAAAAATATGGCCACCCTATGATTGTGGCTAATTGGAACACAGATACTTTATGATAGTTATTTGGGTTACAATGAAATTATAATTGCTGTAATCTATAAATGTATGGCCCAACTTAAAGATACTGAAGATTTTATAGTTGTTTATAGTCTGAATAACTTTGGTATTATAAAAAAATATATTATAATATATCGTTTCACTAAATTTGTGTTGCCGCTCATCTCAACACAGGACTGTCCCCTAGTGAGATAAGTGGCTAATGTTTTAGTTTTTTAAATTTGAGAATAAATAAATATATTAATTGTTTTTGTGTTTAATACGTAGAACTCCATTTAATTTCTTACAAATTTAATGTAAACCAAATTTAATAATGTTATTATTAAGTTCTGCAAGTATTTTTAGTTGTTATTATTATATAGAAAGAAAGGGCCTAAGATTAAATTTACTTGAACAATTAGAAATTAACAAACGAACTAACGACCCTAACATAGCATTAATTAATAAAGTAAGGAAAATTATATACTCACCGCTTCTCAGTATGTTCACATTATCAAAACAATACAACACATTTAAATAAATCAATTAAGAAAACATTGTCAGTTAAATACGAGTAAAAACACATTATAAATCTGAAAACGCCACAGAATTCAGAATTTTAATTGCATTCTAACTAAATCGGTTTTATCGATAATAAATCATTACCCATCCATCCAAATTTTAAAGGAGTGGGGGTAAATTAAATCATATAAATAAGTCGTCGCAATGTGGATTAAATTTGAAATGGCCTTAAACGCCGAAACAGCTGTCACCATAATAACAACTAAAAATACTTGCAGAACTTAATAATAACATTATTAAATTTGATTTACATAAAATTTTTAAGTAAATAAATATATTTTAGATTTTTTTTTCATTAATTCTACACGAGAGGTTTTAGGGAAAATAATGTCCCTCAAAGTCATTTTTGGGGATGCCACGTGGAGTGTATTTTAAACTTACATTTTACAGATGGGCGTAAATTGTTCGTCATGACTTCTCGATCCAAAGCCCTGCCGAAAAAATCCAAACCGGGTAATTTAGTGCCCAAAACTTCAAGCACGTCAAAAGCAATCAAATTTTAACGAGGAATATTGAAGGGCCTTCACCATTTTGGGTAGACTTTTATGGGCTTACGTATCAGTCTGTAATAGTGATTAGTATAGTAGGTACAAGTATATCTCTACTAATACTAATTGTGAACTTGTGGCATTTAACCTTTGCGGTCGGTTGACTTCAAATAAAGTGTGTGACGTTTTAAAGGTTAACCTAGGGGAGGGCGCAACGTCATTTGAGTAGGTCAAAATATCAAAATAGAGGAGGCGAGGGTTTAGAAACAACATTGGATCTCTGATAGTGTTATACATTTAAAGGCGCTATTGCGAATATAATATCTCGGCGAAGCGGGTTGCACAATGACCATGATAGTAGGATGCGGTTGAGGGGCAGTATCTTTTGTTTGCCGGTCTAACGCTGAGCGAACTCAGTACGCAGTGCGGTAGGCGTTGAGGGAACTTACCGTCAACTAAGTCACCGACCAGCCAACTGTTTTGTTAAGTATTCGCTTTGTTTGCCTGTTTCCAAGCATTTTTTATCCTAAATTGTCTATGGAGGTGCCCGTCCACCGTAAAATAGTGCCCGCCCACTTTCATACACGATAAAACAGTACCGCCCACTTTTAAGAGAGTAAAGTTTTTATATGAATACCGCAAAAGAGTCCCAACTGCTCCCAACCGTCTGGAGCCAGTGCGACTGGCATCCCCAATTGGGGAATGTTGTGAGGCTGAAGGTATTGGGGTGGGGAAGGAGAAGGGAAAGAGGAAGGTGGGGAAATACCTGGCTATTCAGATCTGATCACCAAACACGGCTAAATGCAATTTCAAGTAACGTTTCAATTCTGAATGGTGGTCTTTCACCGGGGCGATGAGAGTATCTTCTACTCTGGAACGTGCGCAAATATACTATATATTATTTTTAAATTAATTAATTGTGAAACAGCACAAATTAATTAAATAAAATTTACTTGCGCACGCCAGGATTTGAACCCGCGATCTTCGGATTCGTAGTCGAGAGCCTTACCCCTCGACCACGGAGGCCGTCAAGTGACATCAAAGTAAAAACTTTCAATGCAAAATTAACATAGACGAGTTGATATTGTATTTATTATGAACACATGTCAGTTTTATTAAAACTAATACCTAAACCGACATTTTATACTTCACAAATGTGTATGTTAAAAATATGTTGAAAATAAAGTGTTAGCCTGACTTTTGGTAATGCCGCCAAAGCACATTGTTCGTTTCGTACATTTGACGTTTCTCGTTCGTGAAAAACAAGACAAAACGTAGCTTATGATGAGCAAAACAAGTTAGCTTCTCTCTAGTTTTATTTAAAACATACAAAAAACATGTTGTGACATTCAAAAATGGAAATAAATATTTTGTCATTAAATATTTGAATCGCGTAAAATAGATCGTAATGACAATTGACATTTCGGTGGAGTTTTTTCACCCTGTTGACACTTTTATAAGTAGTCCTCTGTTAATTAAACCACAAAAATTGATCGTAAATTCGATCGATAAATTCTTTGGGATTTGTGCATTTGAAGAGTGATGAGGAGAAATTTCGGCTCTACAGCTGCTCAGTAGGGTTGGGAAGAACGACCGTAAGTGAAACCAATTTTTCGCTTTGTGTCTTCACTAAAGATAATAATAGCAATGAGGCGAGGGTAGCAGACCTCAGTGGAATTCTGATGACAATTACACCACATTTTATGAATGAATGGTAGAAGAGGTCGGGGACGCCGAAGGAAGACATGGCACGATCAAGTAGCCCTATAGTCGGGAATTGTCAAGAGCCAGAATAACAAAAGAGTATTTATAAAGCAAGGAGTGTGCTGTGGCAGTCCGTCCTCTCTGCCTACCCCTGCGGAGAAACGGCGTGATGGTTAGTCAGTAATTCGGAATTCAGAAATAAAACAGGCACAGTTTGCTGCAAGTTCACCCTTCAAGACACAAAGGATACTTGCAGGAGCTGCGAGACCACTTTTCGAGGTTACTTTGCGCCAGTTTCGGCCGGGCTGACCTTATACGTGCGAGCGAATGCAAGAACTGCACGCTGCCATTAATATATACTACGGCGAGTTTCGGCCAAATGTAGTCCAATATTATGGTCGCACTGCCGAGAGATTCATTGTAATCTCTCTCTCTTTCCGTGTCATACGTTTATTGTAAAATAAAGAGGAACGTTACAACAGAGCTCTGTGGTATGGCCATATGTGCCGGTGAAGAATATATGGTACCAAATTGACAATGCCAACCTGTACAGGTAGAGCAGTAACATACAACCTTTTATTACTTAAATTCTTTTATGCCTATAAATTAGTAAACTATTGAAAAAAAAGATTCAATTGTAATCTATTAATCCATTCGTCATCTAAATATCCTCGCTGAACAACCACCCCTGTAAATTGATATCTCAACACAGGCGTTTCACACCTAGTGAGATTGGCAATACGTCAGCTGATGACAAATAATAATAATATTCATTTGAAACACACATTATTTAACAAAAACATTTAAGAAAGCTTTGACTGCTCAACTAGGAACAAATGCAATGTGAAGGTGATGCAATGGGAAGTAATGCAAAATCGTGTGTTTTAGGTTTGAGAATTTGATGGCCTAGAAATATCATAGATCGTTTAATTAAATAATACAATTAGAACACACCTTGCCCTTTCGTATAACCGTCTAATTTTTTGGTATCATTTTATAAGCCTAGAAAAAAATAAAGTACCAGATCTAAAAAAAAATGTTTAAAGCGCAATATCTCCTACTCATGAACCCCTTTTCCGATATTGTCGTATTGTGGCAAATTAAGTTTTTTAGAATGACCGTAAAACATTTTAATATTTATGCCCGAGCTTTATAAATTAAAATAAAAACACGCGTTTTGGTGAAGTTTTTTGCGTAAATCAAAACATGCGGCCGATGTTAAGCGGGAATTTCGACCTTGTCACCACCTCCATAAGGAGAGCGTGATTTCGTTGGAATTTTAGCAAGTGGATGGCCTTAAGTGCCATTACACAAAAACAGAAGGGAAAAAAACTAGTGTTGAAATAGTATGGTAATATAATATAACTCGGGGATGCAGCTCGAAGGGGAGGCAGCAAATAGTTAATAATAACATATTAAATATATTTTATTCAGTAAGTACAAAAAAAGATTCTTTAGTAAATTGTTTATAACCAAATGTTTTTCCTTTTTCCTTTCCTTGGTCAGGGTTTTTAATCCAGTTAAGACCTTTTCCCAAAGAGCACAAATAATGTAACATAGATTCAGTCAAGTAAATCAAACCATGAGATGGTAAATAGTAATAAGGCCTAATCCCCGCAGTACTAGTTAGATAGAAAAGATGAAGGGTATTATACAATTCCTAGGATATTGTTATAAGCCCTAGATAGATAAGGATTATAAAAGAATCCATAAAGTTAATTATTAAAAAAAAAACCGTTTATTGAGTTGTTTTTTGTTTGTTTTTAAAGTATGATATGCATTTCTTAATTTAGTGTAGAGTAATAATGAATTACATATAAGGGTTTTATTTAAAATTGTACATATCTATCAATCAGCATATGATCGCTTTTGACCCTCCCTAAATGGAGAAGCCAAACATTGATCAGTTTACGCAGGACGTTTTTACTTTTCATTTTCCATGTATCGGGTATGATGTTGAACAATTTTGGTCCTAAGTATGAAAATTGTCTTTGTGCAAGAGATGTCATGGTTTTTGTTGAAACTATTAGATTACTTTTTGAGTGTCTGGTGTCGTGATAGTGGTTGATAGATGGGTAGTGGTGACATTGTTTATGTGCGTGTAATACAATTTTCCAGTTGTCTGACATCAACAACTTGCGGGCTTTTTAAGGATGGCTCTTATTAGTGATTTCTGTGCTTTGCCAGGGGGTCCAAATTTCTTTTGGCACAACCGCCCCGTCCTAAGGATGCGTTTTCAAGTATAGAATTATACATGGCATAATGTATTGAATTTAGATCTTTTACATATAGAATATTTCTAATAGTCATGAAAAGGTGAGTAAGTTTTCTGACTTATGTAGCAGTTGAGTTGATGTGTTCTTCCCACCCCAAAAATTTATCAATGATGACTCCTAAATATTTTAAAGTATCCACGCATTCTAAGTTATTGCAAGTACAGGTATTTGTTTCTTTGCAATGGAGTGTGCAGTGGTTTCATGGCAAATGTTCATATATACGTAATAAATAAATAAAATAGACAATAGAAATAAAGGCAGATATGGCACGTTTGTGTGCCGACTGTAGCCGAGATACGACCAAAATACACGGACCATCAAAGCGGCTATGGATACGGCTGAGATAGAAACAAAGGCGGGGCGCCGCTGTGGGAAGGTGCGAGCAGCAGTGCGACGTTGGTGACACGCGTAGGGCAAACTAATAATGGTTCATGGCCCACTTCCTTTCTTTGAAAATATTTAATAATTATTACGCTTAAGTCCAGCACCCAAAAATGGCACTAAGCGTCCCTTTGCAGGTTGCTAACTCAAGCAATACCACAAATGATTTATGTGTATAAGGCGTCAAAAGACAAAAATTCTCAAACTGTAATCCTTAAATTCCGTGAAATACGTCCCAAAATGTCTGAAAATAGGTGAAGTTTGAAAACCAGTGAAAGAAATTGTGAAAGTTTTACCAAAAATTCCAGTATGTATTTGATATGAAATATTACAGTGCGATTATATTTTATGTATTTGGAAACCTTATACATTTTCCTAATTACCCATGTAGAATGTACAGATAAATCATTCGTATTATTTCTTGAGTTAGCAACCGGCAAGTGCGTATTTTTGGGTGCCGACCGTTAACAATTGGAATTCTGGAATGCCAGCATTTGTGTCTCCTCCCTCCTGTAGAGACAATTGAAAAATTACTAGATCCAGAGCAGATTACTCGGAACTCCTACAAAGAATCCAATTACGAGTTCCCAATAGACTGACCAGATCAGACCAAATTATTAGCCTTCCTCGATGCAACACTAATTTAAAGCAAAACTCCTTCATTTATCGGTCATCACACATTTTTAACACGCACTACTCACAATTTAACATCTTTAATTCTGCACCACACTCCATAAAGTCACACCGACGATCTATCGAGCCTTTATAACTTCAAATACCTACTCACCTCATACTACCACCAGTCTATGAACTTTCTTCTTTACACTATATTTCTTGTTATTTTATTAAATAGATCGAGCTAACCTATCCCCCTCTGCAGACACCATAACAAATTAAATGTAACTTATAAAAGTATAGTCCAAAATACAAAAGCTAGTATTGACACATTGACGTATGGTATTGCCATACTGTGTCAGTACTAGCTTTTTCCATTCTGTTTTGTATAATGGCACTTAATATGACCTAATTTCACTGCCATAAAGCGGGATTTGTTCCCAGTTGAGCAGTCAAAGCTTTCTTACATTTTATGGTTCAATAATGTGTGTTTCAAAATAAATAATTAAGTTCTTCTTTATTATGAATAATTATCTTTTTAATTTTACAATAAAAAACACATAAATTTGTTGTATACCACTTTACCGGTTTCGGAAGCACCCTTCCTTCGTCAGGAGAATATTATAACTATAATATTTAGAGTGTTAATAAAATAAAACTGGTCTACAACAAATTTATGTGTTTTTTATTGTAAATTATGGCGAGCCACAAAGTTAATGCTTTTTACAAATATTTTTAATTTCATTTTGATTTCTTCGAAAATCACTAGATTCCCGCATATATAATACCCATGTGGAAACCTCTAAATAGTCAAATTTATATCACTTATTCATTATACATTTTGTTTGGAAGTTTTAATTTACCATGTACTTTTGCTATTTTTGGATTAATAAATTCGCTACCGGTTTCGACACAACCGTGCCAGCCAATGTGTCGAAACCGGTAGCGAATTTATTAATCCAAAAATAGCAAAAGTACATGGTAAATTAAAACTTCCAAACAAAATGTCTAGAAATTGCTATATAGTGAATACCGAAAAAATACAAGAATGTAAACTGTTCTCCCAAAGAAACAAAAAATAAGATGGGCCTCCTTAAAATCTAGCTAAAGCCCCTTTTCCTCTGAATGTTGTTTGAAATCTGAATCACCGGGGCGATACTGAGAGTAACTAAACATGACGTTGAGAAGCGAATAAACAGCCGGAACGTTATTATTATTTAAACGAGATAGTAAAACCGCCTCTAATTTGTGATTAAAAAAGCATGATTCACACATACAAAAGGCCATCAATAAAAAGTAACATATTTCATTTTAGAATTGTACGTTCATTCGTCCAGAGATGGCGGCAGACACCGCAACGTCTGGCCCTACTGACAACTCTAGAGGTGGTCGTTTCAGTTTATTTTTTTAAATAATCGAAACCGCTTCGGTTACTCGAAACTGTTTGAAAATAACGTAATAAATTAGGAGAAAAAAAACGATTGCGGCTAAAGTGTTTTGTAGCAACCACTGACCCAATGACGCACTGTTTCGATGGGTGGAGGCAAAGGTAACGTGACACCTATTTTTTGCACCAGCCTAGTTCACTGCAGTCCACGTTTGTTTCACGTGATTTTGACTACGGAAAGCAATTATAAAAGGTCAAACTATTTACTCGGTTTTTGCAAAGAAGCCGAACCTTATTTTAGTTTATTCCCCTGTGTTAGGGCATTTTTATGTATTATTTGCTATGTGGTAGCAACTGTTTCCGACGGGTGTAGCGGTTTAGTATAGTGTTCTCAAACGAATTGTACTTTATTTTATGTATTTCTAGGGCATTAACTATGTAACAATTCCTAGATATTTTGTTTTGAGAGATTTATCCACAATGTACATTTGTAAATTAATTTTATTACTTTGCTATCGGTTTCGACACATCCGTTTCATTCACTAACGCCTTTAAAATGGTTTTAAGAGCGCTATTGGATGACACAGATGTGTCGAAACTGGTAGCAAAGTAATAAAATTAAGTAACAAATGTACATAGTAGATAAAACTCTCAAAACGAATTGTGCTCTATTGGAATCATTTCGCGCGGGTTTTTTGCAGGCGTAGTTATACGTTTTTTTAAAACGGTTATTTCAAAATCCACGAAACCGTGACAACCGCTTCAAAACTCAACCCTACTGGCCACCACCAAACCGAACGTCATTATAATAATTAAACAACGACCATAATCACAATTAATAATAAAAATAAAAATGCAACGACGAGTAGAGACAGGCAGTGGTGTGTGTTATTGTAGACAATTGGTATAGATACATTATAGTGTGTGCGTGTTGGATATTAGACCGGACCGTAAAAACTTATTTTCAATTTTGGATACGCGAGGGTCTTCAAAATTGCATATTCGAAAACTAGACTAAATATCCCTAAAAATGTGATGGAACATTTTTCGACTCCAAGGTCTGGGACAGGCCAATGAATCTGTTCAACGATATTTGATCAATTCGACGTCCACAACACAAACAGGCGTATCTCATATTTAGCAATTTTACAGGAGAGCCGTAACTGTTTTTTTTTGCCGGATTCTTACACATCCTATTAAGGGGAACGACTGCGGTGCCTGTTTCATACAAACCTGAATTTTAGATTCGAGGCCAAAATACCCATCCAAACTGAATGATCTATTTTTTTTAATTAAAGGTTTAGTAAATATCTAGTACGTATGAGAAGTTTTTTTTTTTTTTTTTTTTCCTTATGAAATATCGGCCATTAAAAGGGTTGATTTTTCGCGATTTTAGGGGCATCTTTAACAATTATTTAGGGGCATCTGCTTTGAAAATATAATTATAATTTTATTTTTAAAATATTAAAATAAGCATTATGGGGGACTTTAAATTAAATTTAAAACGACCAATTTACGGTGGAACACAAATTTGCCATCCAGAATTTAAAATATCGATCCGAAAAAAGTTTTTTTTTTAAATGTTTTATTTTTATATTTTTATTTATGTAATCATACTTACATAGCAAATGTGATACATATTTTTTTAAAGTACGATAAACCCGCAAATAATTTTCTAAACTGCCTCTAAAATTATGAAAATTTATTTTTTTTCACGGCACATACTTAAAAAATTGAAACAAAAATAAATAAAGTGCTTCTCGTCCGAACTAGATATTTACTAAACCTTTAAATAATAAAAAAAAACAGATCATTCAGTTTGGATGGGTATTTTGGCCTCCAATCCAAAATTCAGTTTTGTATGAAACAGGCACCGCAGCCGTTCCCCTTAAATGAGCGCCAGATCTGCACATAAGAGCAATCTCCGAAGAGGCGCCTAAATTACACCCTAAATCATTTTAAAATTACCTATAATGTCCCATAACATGGAATAATTACGCCTTCTATTGCGCTGTCAACATTACAACTCGTCTCTAGGTCTCTAGGGCGCCGAAGTATGCGCTGAAAGATCGTCAAAAAATGTGTGGAAAAAGTTGGTGTCATGGAATTTTTTTAGGAATTGCACAATGGTTGAGCGTAGAGCTTGTTTATTTTTCTATGAATCATTTTTCTGTGCTTTATGTGACGTTATGATCAGTACTGACTGCACAGGGCGCGAGATATCGTGGAACAGGCCCAAAATATTTATTTGCCTATGGTTTTGACAAGTTTGAATAGCCATAAAATCTAACGCAGTTAACATAGAAAACGCCGCGTATTACATTTTTCGATTTTGTAAAAAAAAAAGAAGTTTTTAAAAAACAAAAGAAAATTAAAAATTTAATATAAATTGACTGGTCGGTAGATGAGTTTCCTCCACGTCTGGGTCTTCTAGGCGTCGTAAATTCAATTCTTCGGCTTAAAAAGTGTGCCCATTCATACATGTGTTGATTTATCACATATAACTTTTGAGACATTACAAAAAACGATATCTCAAAACAAAAAACCTCCATGCCATGAAGGTCCACCCTACTGAACGTGTTGTTTGTAGTTTCTCCGGCGATTCGTTCTGAGGCCCCGGACCGCGGTTGGTACACTCATGAGTTGTAACAGTTGTGCCGCATGACTCATAGGCAGTTAAATCATGCACAGGGAACTCCCTGTTTATTGATCCGCGCTTGACTGCGTGTTTGAGCTGACCAGGTGACCAGGTTCGAACCCCGAAAATGAAATAAAAATATAACACAATAGTTTTTTCCCGGGTTATGAATAACAACAGAATATTTGAACTCTACCTACTCCCATCATTAAAGTCGTGTAATGGCGGAGGACTAAGTTTGCAGTGGATTGAATCCGGCGCTTTGAACCACTCGGCCATAAATTAAATATCTTGCAGTTCAGCTTGAAATGAAGAGTTACAGTAAAAAAAAAAGCATACTTTCAAGACTTTTGAGCCAGTGGTGTATTCACGTATTTACAGATTTCGTTGACAGCTTTGTATATTTTTTTTATTGTTGATTCATTTATATGAGTTTAAGAAAATGAAATAAAACAAAATAAAATTATGTAGCGGAAACTCATTCTCATTACAATGCATTCTAAATTAATAATGAAGAAAAAATGTATTTTTAAATTTTATTTGAAGAAAAAATGTATTTTTAAATTTTATTTTGGAAACATGCAGTTGTATACAAAATTTGACATATTGAGTGATTACTTGGTTGCATTAAGAGGAACGGCTGCGCAGCCTGTTTCGTACACAACTTAATTTTGGATTTGAGGCCAAAATACCCATCCAAACTGAATGATATATTTTTCTAATTAAAGGTTTAGTAAATATCTAGTACGGATGAAAAGTATTTTATTTATTTTTGTTTTATATTATGAAGTACATGCGATAAAAAAATCAATTTTCATAATTCTAGAGGCAACTTAGAAAATTATTTGCGAGTTTAGTCTTTTTTTTTAAATTATCGTATTTGCTATGTAAATAATAATATAAACAAAACAAAACAAAACATTAACAAAAAACGTTTTTTTGGGGTCGATATTTTATATTATATTAAGTACGGCTAATTTGTGTTCCACCGTAAATTGGTCGTTTTTAATTTAATTTAAAGTCCAGCATAATGCTTATTTTAATTTTTTTTAATATATCATTATATTTTTAAAGTAGACGGCGTAGATCTTTTTTTGAATCAACGTTAGTCCCCAAATAATTGTTAAAGGTGCCTCTAAAACCGCGAAAAAACAATTCCTTCAATGGCCTATATTTAATAATGTAAAACAAAAATAAATAAATTACTTCTATTCCGTACTAGATATTTACTATACTTTTTGATGAATTTTTTTTTTATTAGGTTTAGGGGAGTATTGGAGTATTGAGGGAAACAGGCAGCGCAGCCGTTGCCCTTAAACCAGTGAAGTTTCCGCTAATAGTTTATCTGAGATATCTTATCTTGGGAAATTCTACTTTTTTTTTTTTACAGTAACTCCACACAGGAGACCAAGGAGAAAATAATTTCCCTCAAGGCCTATATCATCTTTGGGGATGCTGTGTGGAGGATCTTTTAGAGGATAGGAAGGATTGAACTTGGGTCTTGAAGAGACCCATGTTATAGGATGGAGGAAACACAGAGGCCGGCAGATCATTCCACAGCCGAGCTGTTGAACACAAGAACGAGTCGTAGAAGCGACCCGTTCTCATGTGACAAATGTCAACCGTGTGCAAATTTTGGGCGCGCGTTTGGCGTGTTTCCCGACTATGCACCGGTGCCGAAGGGATCAATGACGCTAGTTCCTCGGAGCATCTTCCATTAAAATACCGGTAGAACAAGGACAGCATTCCCACCAATGTTTACCTATCTAAGTTTTTTAACTTCAAGCAGGAGGCCCTGAGAGAAAAGCCATCTTCCCCGTGGGAAGGTCTTTTTGAAGAAATCAATGTTATAGGGGGGAGGAAACACAGAGGACGGCAAATCATTGGAAACTGCCCAATGACGCTATATATACATATATACGCTTCCATAGAAATATAATAAGGACACCATTCCCACCTGACGTCTATGCCGACACGTGGAGTTAAGTAGTAAATATTTTAATTTTATTTCTATTGGTTATAAGATGTCATCATTCAGAACCTCTTACAATCGCTTACTTCCCATAAAGAATATTTATGGGTTACGCCACTTTTCTGTTGATCACTTCGTCTTTTAACCAAAAGAAGCACACCGAACATTGAGGTCTAAAGGACTAAAAATCAAGGTTCGAAATATAGACAACAACATGAGGCCATTTGGCATCATAGAGATAACACAGGCTTCAGTCGATTACAAGCGTTCGCCGGGTATGGATCTCCAATGATAACTGCAAAATGACTACATGACTGGACATGGCGTTCTGGAAAAGATAGAAAAAGCAATGGTGTAACCTATCGTTTGTTTTACTATACCCAAATAATTATCTTAAAAGGAAAGACAAATTTACCTGGTTACGAATAACCTGACAATATTTGAAAATCTCCTACCACCACAGTAAGCGGAATATGTTGCTTGTGTCGTGATGGAGGACTTAGCAGGGTGGGGAATTGAACTCAAGACGCCTGGGTGAGACCCAGACGCGATGCCAACTAAGTCAAAAATATTTGTGTAAAATGGTTTTTTTAAGTTTAAAAAAACTCAAGGAGCACTTAAAGTTGGCATGCCGGTAACGCAAATGCTCAGGACCATGGCACCGCGGTCAGCCATAATGCGACTGAGTTCGTTGAGTTCGTTCGTGGTCGGAATAATTTGGGCGACATCGACAGCCGCTTCAACCTACCCTCTTCGTACTTCACGCGCTGTAACAATATTTTACACTGATTTTGCAAGGAACGAAGACTCTATATATAAACCTCAATGACACCGAATTGAATGTGAAGACTACCCGATACTGTAAACTTATTTTAAATGCCCGGTTAACACGCAAACTGCCTATATATTATTATAATTTATTATCATTCAACAGTGAGTTGTCTGTATCAATTTCGGGCAAATTACGAATTTAGTCGCAAAAAACCAGCATGGCCACTTTTTCCATCGAAATAAACGTAAGCGGGGAACCTGATACAAAAAATACAATTACTCATATTATTTGGCACAATGGAGTTTTTATATTATTTATTCCAGTACAAGTCGGATAGTATCGGCAGATTTGTAATATTGATATTTACACAGGTTCGGATTTTAGAGATTCGAAATGAACATTCGAGTTTTTATATTATTTATTCCAGTACTACAAGTCGGATAGTATCGGCAGACTTGTAATATTGATATTTACACAGGTTTAGATTTTAGAGATTGGAAATGAACATTCGAGTTTTTATATTATTTATTCCAGTACTACAAGTCGGATAGTATCGGCAGACTTGTAATATTGATATTTACACAGGTTTAGATTTTAGAGATTGGAAATGAACATTCGAGTTTTTATATTATTTATTCCAGTACTACAAAGCGGATAGTATCGGCAGATTTGTAATATTGATATTTACACAGGTTTAGATTTTAGAGATTCGAAATTTTATATTATTTAATCCAGTACTACAAGTCAGATAGTATCGACAGATTTGTAATATAAACTGGAATATAAAAAGATTTTACGTGTGATTGTCTTAGGGCTCTAGTGCTTGTTCTTTCTTCAAACATATGGGATAGTTTTAAATTGAGGCAGCAGGATATTTTTGGAATATGTTTTTTTCAAGCTGGGAAGATATAGATTCTTAAAAATAAAATCAGTACTCGACCTTAATGGAACTTTAAGAATAACCATCACGATTAGTTTCTGGATCTTCGCTAAAGGCTCCAGGCAAGTATTTGTGGCACTACCCCAACTGATAATACCATTACTTTATTTAAACTTTAATTAATCACTTTTATTTTTAATACTTATTGCCGACCGTGTTTCGCTACTACAGTAGCTTTTTCGGGCCAGTGAGTTGGCATCGCGTCTGGGTCTCACCCAGGCATCGTGAGTTCAATTCCTCGGCTAGCTAAGAGCTCCATCGTGACACAAGCAACATTTTCCGCTTACTGTGGTGGTAGGAGAAGATTTTCAAATATTATCGGGTTATTCGTAATCCGGGAAAGTTTGCTTTCTTTAAAAAAAATAAACAGATTTAGATTTTAGAGATTTGAAATTAACATTAAAGACTTTGTATTTATTTCAGTACCACAAGGCCGATATTATCGGCAGATTTGTAATATTGAGGTTTAGACAGATTTAGATTTTAGAGCAGTGATTCCCGACGTGGAAGTCGCTTGTGGGGTGATTTTATATTATTTAGGGCTATAGGAATACTCGTGCACTTGCGTTATTATAAACAGATAATTCAGCACTACGATTGATGCAATTTTAAGGTTTTCGTTACATAAAATTAAAAAGATATCGGAAAAAAAATTCTTTGGATTGTGACTTTCCGAACGATAAGAATCAATAGCATTTATTGGTTTAATTTTTTTTTCACATGAAAAAGGTTGGTAACCTCTGTTTTAGAGATTCGAAATTGAAATGCGCTTTCAATCAAAAATTCTGTGGAATTTAAAACTGGAAACATTTCAAAATATTTAAGATCTCTTTCACACTCACATATTTTTCAGCACAATGGAGTTATTATATTATTTATTCCAGTACTATAAGGCGAATTGTCGTATTGATGATATTTATATAGGTTTGCATTTTAGAGATTCGAAATTAAATTGCGTTTTCAATCGACAATTCTGTGGAAATTAATATTGGAAACCTATACAATAAAAAATTCGTCATAATTTTTTTTCGGGCACACTGACACGCCCACAACACACTTCTATCGGATAATTTCTACAGTGGTAAAAAAACTGCATTTGTGTCAGTTGGGTACTAGCGATGGGTTATCATGATTCGTGACTCATTTTGTTAAGAACCGGAGTCACGGAACCGTCTCAATATTATCGTACGACTCAATTTAACGACGGCACAGTGTGCTCGCCCGAAACAGTATCGGTACAGTATGCCGTGGCTCCTACGACTCCCAGGGTATGAGTACGGTGATTATTAACAAGTAAGAACAAAGGACCTTATCTAAAGAAGTGTCATCGTAGAAATACGTGCAACAATCAACGTAAACAATCTTTCTTAAGTGGTTTCGAGGTTTGACAAGGTCAGAATTCAATTAAACTGTGGTACGGTTTACCGGGAGTCGTACGCTCACGGGTCATCCAAATGAGCCGGCACAAATGAACGGCTCGTTCGTGAACGACTCATCGCTAATCTGGCTGCCTAGTGCGTACCCTTGAAAACATTTTCATACAAATTTGAAGATCTATTGGCTGCCCAGTGCGCGGCCGGCCTTAGGCACATAGTACAAGTGTACGAGTACACACGTCGCTTCGGCGAGATGAGAGGGCGAAAGTGGTCAGAAAATGCGATCAAAACAACTGTATAATAACAACACAAACAAAAAAAGAATACGTTCGAGAATGGCAAGAATGATAATACTAGAAAATAGCAATTGATACTACATATAATGATAATAATAATAAAAGACATAGGCAATATGGCGAGCGGCGCTACAGGCGGGATATAGAAAGTGGATGATTATATCGCTGTAACTTGTAACGATTAGAGAATTTAATTCGACGAGAAAATCTCCGCGTAAACAAAAGGCAAAAAAAAACATGTCGTAATCACAGAGCAAAGAATAATTATGCTCAGAGACGCAAACAATACAATCATATGTGAATTAAGACAGGGGAAAATGGTGCAGCAGAAAGGGATGTATCCGACATCTTGAACTGGTTGAAAATTATATTTCAGCACATTAATAAAATAACCCTATGTATAATACAAATAGACTAGAGCACACTTACAATACTCGTCTCAATTTTAATGAAGGATTAATGGTTCCTAAGCATACAAACAAATATGGACAAAGAACTTTAGATCACATGATTCCTAGTTGTATAAATGTGTTAACCGCTGAAATAATAAAAAAAAACTGTAATAAAACTAAACCATTAATAAACACATTGAAAACTTGGCTAGCTGAAATAAGCTATTTGTATTAGAAATAAGGAAATATTATTTTATTTATGATTTATTGCTTTCGTTTATGTTTTTGTAGAAATATTTTTCAGTAAGATTCTTGAGAAATATTTATGTTTTAAGTTAGTTACACACGTTTTTTATTTTATTTTACATATTGTTTTTTATCATGTTTTTATTTTACAAATTTTGTAACCCTGTCTGCAAATTTTAAGTTTTAAATAACAAACTCCCGTTAGACAAACTAATTACAAAAAATTAGTTTATCGGGACTTTTGATATTGTATTTTATTTCTTTTGTAAAAAAACAAACAAAATTGCTGGGAATTCCAGAGCTTATTTGGAGTAAAAAAATATTTTTTTGTGGAATAGAGAGAAAAGAGAACAAAATATTAGAAGGAGACAACATTAACATATATTTATAATAATTTTTTTTTTTTTATATATTTATTTCTTGCTAAAGCAATCCCGATGAGTATCAAAACTCATTTTAGGACGGGAGGAATTTACAATACATAAGTAGAAGAGAGTACATACAATTTTACATTGACAGCAAAATATCAAAAATACAAGTTTCACATACAAACAGAAATAATTTTATAAGGCCAAGTTAAATAGAACAACACACAAGAGAAAACATATAAGGGAACAACAAAATATACAAATATGGATTTACTGATTTTCAATTTTAAATATCCTTAAAAAGTATTCCTTTATACCATCATTTTGGGATTTTTTATTTTTCTGGATGGTTTTGTACATATCTGGAAGCGAATTATAAAGTGTGTAGGCAATGTAGTTTAAAGATTTTATTCCATATTTTGTAGTGTGTGTTTGAGGAATGCGGATTTTATTGTTATTTCGAGTATTGTGGTTGTGGATGTCTTGATTGTAAAGTGGCTTGACGTTAGTGTGAGTTGATTGTTGAGTAATTTGTAGGATGGTGCTGGTGATTTCATACTTAGGAAGGATCGTGATTGGAAGGATACCGGAAACTGAGTAGATGTCCCTGACATGAGTGTCCCATGGAAGTCCAAAAACATTTCTGAGGGCTCGGTTTTGAACCACCTGCAGATCAGCAATCAATTTCTTCGAGGCAAAGCCCCAGATACAGCAGAGATAGGAAATGTGTGAATGTACCATGGCGTAATATACTGCAGTTAGTAACGGAATGGGTAGTAATCCTTGAAGTCTATATAGCACACCAGTTATGGGGGTAATTTTCTCCTTTACATGATTTATGTAGAGATCCCACGAGAGTTGAGAATCTACTATAAGGCCCAAATATTCTGTTGTCGTTTTCTTTTCGAGGCAGTTGTCACCAATTTTGATATCGAGGCTGGAATTTTTCTTGTTGCCGAATAGTAAATAATGCGTTTTTTTACGTTAAGGGTCAGTTTATTTATTCTCAACCAGGTTGTGAGATGGGAAACATCGGCATTCATTTCCATTTCAAGTTCCGCTAGGTTTTTTTTGTTATAAAAAATTACAGTATCGTCCGCATAAAGTTGAAGAGTTCCTTTAATGCCCCAGTTTGTTATGTCATTAACATATATTAGAAATAGCAACGGTCCAAGAATTGATCCCTGTGATAGATAGATAGTAAATATAACAGTGTAATGGGAATATAATGCAGTTGTGAAAGAGATAATCCTACTCGATTAAATAATGATAATTAAACGTATCCCCTAGTTATTTAATTCCCTTAGTATCCAGTGAAAAACCATATATATATAATGTCATATAATATTATCTCGCCCTGTTGTTATTTGTACCTACTTTATATTTGATTATTTACACCCCTAGCTTCTAAATTGTTATATTATAATATCTGCTAGTGAATATTTTATGTCATAGTTTTAATTTGCATATTGTATATATACTATAATAACAGATATACTATGTAGTATATCTGTTATTTTACAATTATATTAGGAATACTTATTATTATTATTAGTATGACTGAGGAAACATAACAACGGTATACGGTATCCACAACGACAATATTGCAAATTTGCATATTCTGTTTATCGAGCTCTGAGATATTAATTATTAGCCCATTGGGGTAATTTACCCCGGTTCACTGACCCCCGATCTAACAAAATCCTCATTAATTAATCAACTGTATAAACTGCTTACTATCGGATCTCATAAAATATTGAAATGCTAATTACCCCCTGGTAGCTAGTTTCGAGATAATCCATAAGATTACACCCCTACTTAGAAAATCACCCTACTCAGTACTACCTACCCACCACAAAATAAGCCCCTTTCAAACGGGGGGCAAAAATAAGGCCATGGGATTCGTATGACGTGGGAGAGCATTAACGTAGTTCCGTTTTACCACAAGGAAAGCGTTTGCCAGCTGTCGATTTGACGTTTAAAATCAAAACCGCCTTTATAAAAGGTCCACACGTGCAGACAGAATGGCGGCCGACCCTGTTCTAACATAAAATTCCATTACTAATAACATGAAATAATATTAGTTAAGAATTTAGACCCTGTTCCGTTGTTTATGTATTTATTTTTGTTTATTTCGGAGAACAACAGATTACATAAAAAAAAGTATATAGAATAAGTGATACAAATTTGACTATTTACAGGTTTCCACGTGGGTATTATTTATAAGTAAATCTAATGATTTTTGAAGAAATCAAAGTAAAATTAAAAACATAAATTTAAAAGTTACACGTAATTTGTCATGGAATATGGAAAGGAGGGGTGTAGGGGGGGAGGGGTCGATTTGGAATGTATGTGTGATTTTATATTAATAAAAGAACAAGAAAAAATAGTGTTTACGAGTATATATATAAAGAAGAAAGACTGGTGGTAGGTATCTGAAGTTATAAAGGCTCGATAGATCGCCGGTGTGACTTTATGGAGTGGGGTGTAGAGTTAAAGATGTTAAATTGTGAGTAGTGCGTGTTAAAGATGTGTGAAGGAGTTTCGGTTAGAATTAGTGTTGCATCGAGGAAGGCTAAGAATTTGGTCCGATCTTGTACCGTAGGAAGGCGTCTGGATATCCAGGTTGTGAAAATGTACCGCTTCACAAGCGCTTTACAGAAGGCCGAGAAGATGTTAATGACGATGAGCGTCCTGGAGTTGCAACCACGTCAACAAACGAAGAAAACATCGAAACAGTGAAGAAAATGGTTTTGGAAAATCGTCGAATCACTATTAGGGAAGTTGCAGAGGATGTTGGCATATCAATCGGCTCATGCCATGCAATTTTCTCGGATGTTTTGGGCATGAAACGTGTGGCAGCTAAGTTTGTTCTGAAATTGCTAAGTTTTGAGCAAAAGCAACGTCGCGTTAGTATCGCTCAGGAGTTGTTGAATGACGTCAACGACGATCCAGATTTGCTCAAAAGGGTCATAACTGGTGATGAAACGTGGGTAAATGGTAATGACGTCGAAATCAAGGCCCAATCATCCCAATGGAAGCGGCCAGAAGAGCCAAGACCGAAAAAAGCACACCAAGTTCGATCAAATGTGAAGGTTTTGCTAACTGTTTTCTTCGATTACAATGGCGTGGTGCATCATGAGTTCTTGCCAACAGGTCGTACGGTTAATAAGGAACACTACAAGGAAGTTATGCAACGTTTGCGTGAAGCAATACGGCTCAAACGATCGGAATTGTGGAAAAACAAATCATGGATTTTGCATCACGATAATGCACCAGCTCACACATCAATGCTTGTTCGTGATTATTTGGCCAAAACAACACCGTAATCATGCCTCAACCACCGTATTCACCAGATTTGGCTCCCTGCGACTTTTTCCTATTCCCGAAACTGAAGAGACCAATGAAAGGAAAGCGTTTTGCCACAATTGATGAGATAAAGTCAGAATCGAAGAACGAGCTGATGGCCATACCGAAAAGCGCATTCCAGAAGTGCTTCGAGGATTGGAAGAAGCGCTGGCATAAGCGCATTATATCTGAGGGGGATTACTTTGAAAGGAAGAAAATGGATATTGATGAATAAATACTTTTCGAAAAAATTCAAAATTCACCTTTTCTTTTGAACACACCTCGTACATGTTGCATTCGCTACCCATTTCAACTCTTCATCGCTCCCCGTTTCCTCTTGGATCTCTGATCTAGAGTGTTGTTGTTAAGTTGGCAATCTCTCGTCTAGATGAAAACCAAAATTTTCTAATTGTAGATAAACAACAATTGAAGCTAATTTTTGATAAAAATATTTTCTTAACGGAAGTCGATATTATTTCACAAAAATGTGTCTTCAAAATTAAGTTGAAGTAGTTCATATGACTCATGGAGCAGGAAAGAAGAAAACAAAAACTAGCCCAACGAAACGGGATCCGCAACTTTACTTTCCTTTTGCCGGTCGCCCGACGCGCACTGCGCTGCTAAAATGCATTCATCATTTATTGCATCGAGTTCCTTATATTACAGGTGCAATTGATACATTACGGCCTCCGTGGTTGAGTGGTTATAATCCTTGGCTACGAATCCGAAGGTCGCGGGTTTAAATCTCGGCGTGATCAAGTGAACTCTTAAAGTGAAACATGAAACCGAAAAGACACAGAAAAGAAAAAGATGACGGTAGCAGCTGGGACTCGAACCAACTCGGACCTCTCGGTCTATCCGGGACCTTGTGCCCTAATCCACTGAGCTACAGCTACCCTAATCCGTTCCGTCATTTTTATCAGTATCGTAGTAGTACATTGATATCTAAGAACTGTAAACCCAGCTGCTAACGTAAACTTTTTATTTTCTGTGTCTTTTCGGTTTCATGTTTCATTTCGAGAGTTGCTAATATTATATTCAACGATTAAAAACATATATTACAATGTGGTTTTATAAGCTTTAATAAGTTTTATTTTGCTAATTTGTGTGATGCTGTTTTCATATTTTTTTAATAACTTGTGTACATTAATCACAACATGCATGCACCCAGATTGTTCTATTATAGCGCTACATTTGTATGATGATTGTTATTTATTGTTGTATTATATAATATTGTTGAACTAAACTCCTGCTGACAATCTACTTGCAGTGGCTTAGCGGGTACAAGTTCCCATTGTATGTAATTAATATTATACAATAAAAAAATTGTTACATTTTCAAAAAAAAATTTTTTTAAATAATCGGAATATTTTTAATATCGAATAATACTCAAATAAAGTTGTCCAAAGAAGCGAAGCTAGCAGTCCACAATGAAGTGCTGATACCAACCCTGATGTATGGCAGTGAGGCATGGAATTGGCAGAGGAAGGATGAAAGTAAACTGAATGCTGTAGAAATTAGGTCTCTGAGACGAATGTGTGGTAAAACCATGTACGATCGTGTGAAAAATGTTGAGATCCGTAAAGAATGCAAGGCTGAAGTAAGCGTAGCGAGCAAGATTAAGAAAGGGACGCTTAGATGGTTTGGGCATGTAGAGCGAATGAACGAAGAGAGGTGTACAAGGAGAATATATGACGCGAATGTGATTGGAAGAAGAAGCAGGGGACGCCCGAGGAAGACATGGCACGATCAAGTGAATCAAATACCTGAGTCGGGCCATGTCAGAAGTCGGAATAACAGAAGAGAATGTATGAGGCGTTGTATGAATGTGAATGAAGCAAGAAGTGTGTGCCAAGATCGAGTTGTTTGGCGGTCCGTCCTCTCTACCTACCCCTGCGGGGAAACGGCGTGATGGTTAGTTACTTAAATATTTCCCTGTCACAAGTGGCGGGTCTTCAACTTGTAGGAGATAATCTAATCGAAACGGGTGTATTCGTATCAGATTACTAACCGCTAGATGCGACACGTGTAATTAACACGTCCCATGTAAACTTACACACGCGCAAATACGGTCTTATTAACATAGAAACGTATTTTAATAGGCACATCACGATCGGATTTGAATTTAACTACACCGTTTCAAGAGGTGGATAATAGTAAAGATATCGAGAACTTCAAAGTATTGGAAAACGAAGCGTAAAGTGACGAAAGCAATCCAGTTGGCTGCTTCAGTCAAAGCTGGGGAAAGCATCTAAACAAGTGTAAACATTTTGACGGCCTCCGTGGTCGAGGGGTGAGGCTCTCGACTACGAATCCGAAGGTCGCGGATTCAAATCCCGGCGTGGGCAAGTATATTTTATTTAATTAATTTGTGCTGTTCCACAATTAATTAACTAAAAATAATATGTAGTATATTTGCGCACGTTCCAGAGTGGAAGATACTCCCAGTATCGCCCTGGTGAAAAACCACCATTCAGAATTGAAACGTTGCTTGAAATGGCTTTTAGCCGTGTTTGGTGACCAGATCTGAATGGACAGATATTTCCCAACCTTCCTCTTCTCCTCCTCAATACCTTCACCCACACAATATTTCCCAATTGGGGATGTCATAGTCTCACTGGCTCCAGACGGTTGGGAGCAGTTGGGACTCTTGTGGGGTATTCATATAAAAAAGTGTGATGAATTATGCTTCATCCCGGGGCGCTATTACCGTTCTTTTTAAGGAAGATTCCTTACGTTTTTCCTTAGGGCTAAAGACTTCTTGATTAACAGCGGAATTCCGGTGAGAAATAGTAAAAAGATCCTAAACAGATTGTCAAGAGATTATTTGAAAACACAAATTGATGAAATATCTTCGAGTGACATAAGATTTTGAAGTAAAACTTTTAAAGACATTTAAATTATATTATAATTCATTTTAATACATTTTTATTTTATTTTTAAATATCATAAATTAGCCTTCTAACGAAGAAACACGTTTTATAAAAGGGTACCTACCTCGTCAGACAGTGATGACCTTTTTTGTCTCTAGTTCTAAAAGTGACATTTGAATTTGTGCCGACCGAAAAGGTGGGTCATTCTACTTATTTTAAAAACTCAGTTTCTTTTTCCCGAACAAACCTAGATTTTTTTTTAATGTAAAGAACATAGAATGGAAAGCGTAGACTAACGACACCTATCACAAACGAGATAATTATTTACAGGTAGCAGCTGTAGTTCGCAGTAGTGGTGGGCGAAGCGGCTCGGTTTAGTGAGCCGGATCACTAAATCAGCTCTCTGTACAGACAATCCACATGAAAACTGAACGAAAAAGTATCGTGTAAGAGCGTCTTAAGGACGTCTTTAGGAAGGCCAAGTGAGCGAGGGAGAGGGCATGGTGCGGGGGAACGCTTACCGTCGTTTAATAGAGCCGGATCACCGAACCGGTACACTACAAAGAGCTGGTTTAGTGATCCGGCTCACTAAACCGAGCCGCTTCGCCCACTAGTTCGTAGACATTTGAATTAAGAGCACGTTTCTCCTGACACCTGTCAGACGGATTTAGGAAAACAAGAAAGCGTTTAGCACAAATGATTGGGTAAAAGAACAGCCGATCAAATGATTTTATAAAAATACAACCCTGAAATCTGATGTGACAAAGAAACCAAATGGGGCGTCATATAATAACTTATTGAACGAAATATAGAGAGATACTTCAATTACGTAATCCAGGACCCAATATTACTGAGGGAGTAAACAGAGAATTAGAGACGAATCTTTAGGATATGTTGCAGTGAAAAACACACCAATTTAAAAAAAAAAATTACAGTAACTTCACACAGGAAGCCTCGAGGGAAATGATTTCCCTCGAGGCCTATATCATCTTTAAGGATGCTGTGTGGAGGGTCTTTTAGAGGATATGAAGGAGTGAACGAAACACAGAGGCCGGCAGACCATTCCACAGTCGAGCATATAGAAGCGACACGTTCTCATGTGGCAAATGTCAACCGTGAGCGCGTTGGGCGTGTTTCACGACTGTGCACCGGTGCCGAAATCTTTCATTGAAATACCGGTAGCACAAGGACAGCGTTCCCACCTGACGTCTGCGCTCCAAAGATTGCAATTAGGTTGTTATGAAATACAGCCTTAAAGGAGTTTGTTGTTTAATTATCATAGTATTTTACAAATTACAGGTGCATCACACATACTTAACACGTGCTATTTATTATTACTCACTTTACACTCGTAGTTTATTATAATTTTAAAACACATTTATCTAACTAGGTAGTTTACAAACATCGCACGAGACAAAACAAACGCTCACTAATTAATAACGTTTAAAGTCAATACTTACGTTAATATTGAGTTTTTCTTTTGTTAAAACTACGCAAATACCGATATTTAAAAAAAATGTCATTCGCTGAATGACAGCTGCCATCCGAGAGAACTGGAACCGAAGTTAAGCAAAAAAAAGCCTTTAAGGATAAGGATAATGCCTTATCCTTAAAAAATAACCGGAAGCAGGCCCTGGGTTCGAGACTCAGTCGCGACCATTACCTTTTTATTTTCCGTGTATTCGTCTATTTTATATTTTCATTGTAGAGTTGGCGATATTATCTTTATCAATGATAAAAAAAAACTTTATTTCTTTCACACGTCACCATTGACAAAGCCGATTTTTTTTAAATGTGAATCACACAAGAGTTCCAACTTTCCGCAGTCAGTGGGACTGTAGGGACAACTCCAATAGGGATATATCTATTGTGAGGCTGACGGAAATAGGAAGGGGAAGAAGAGAAGAAGAGTAAAGTTAAAAGGATTTATCCAATTCAAGCAATGTTTCGATGAATTTCGATACATACGAATATTGCAATTACACTCTGATAAACCATGTAAAACCAAAATCTTAATTTGGGTGGTGGTTATGGTTACCGCCACATCTCTGCCATAGGTTACCACCCAGTGGTTCGCTACGGCAGGTGACTTAGCAGGGGTGCCCGGGTTCATGGGGTTAGGTTTGTGCAGGTCTTGGCGGCGTATGCGTCTACCCATCAACCGCCGGATATGGGGACCCTTTGACCTCTCCTGCTTTTCGGACTCTCTCGACCCATCGCCTTGGATTGCAAATGGGAGGGATGGATTCATACGCCCGTCGCTCCTGGACACACTGACCCTAAACTGTCTACCTACTTCAAGAATTCCTAGTTGCTGTTTATCTTAAACCAGAAAATAGATTTATTATAGTGACTATTGAAATAAATATCCCAATAAAAATGTACCAAAAGGAATTCCCAAAGTCAATTGTAAATATTCTATGGTCAAATGTTTATTGTCGTATCCTCTAAATTGTAAACTAATGTATTGTTCTCGTATCAGAGAGACCCTTTTATCTATGCCCGCTAACTTTCCAAATGTAACGCTGCAATTCTTTAAAAGTTCTTTTAATAAACTTATGTCCTTATATCCAAGCTCTCATTCTTCCTACATATTTGCCAGAGTACAACACTACGTGCCTAGTTCATAATTCTCGAATCTAATAAAATACACGTATCGACTACTAACTCTACAACCCGGGCCAACAAGAAGGAGATAGAATATAATAAACAAGTGAAGAAACAAAGGTACATTCAGTGAAGAAGTGACAGTTAAATGGTCCCCAAGAATAAGTAATATATCTAAATCGGTATTAAAAACTGATAGCTACGTAACATCCCCCCCCCCCTTTCCTTAAAAAAAACTCTCCATACGGCACCCCCAAAGATGACATAGGTCCCGAGGGAAATTGTTTTCCTCAGGGCCTCCTGTGTGAAGGGAGTTAGAGTAAAAAAAATACACAACTGTCGTAAGGGACATTTCTCGTCCCCTTGAATATAACAATTAAGTATTCATTGCCACACTCCGAGGGTTTCGTGTCGGACTGCAAACAATATTATTATTACCAGAGAACCTAACTGCTTTAATAACAAAAAAAAAACACCATTTTTGTCAGTTGTGTTTTTATTATTTCGTCAGATAACGTTTCTCATGGGATTAGTCATATAATTATGACTTCATTATAGTCCTAACAACGAGACATTAAATTAGGATTTTTATTCTCGTCTACAGGGCAACACCGAACGGCCGGGTTGTTTTACTGACATGGATTTATTTTTTTTACATTTCTCCACATAGGAGGCCTCGAGGAAAATAATTTCCCTCATGGCTTATGTTATTTTTGAGGATCTATGTAGAAGTTCGTTTTGAGGAGAGGAAGGAGTGAACATGGGTCTTTAGGAGAGAGGAAACACACAGGTCGGCAAATCGTCCAACAGCCGGGATGTTGAACTCAGAATTAGTCGTAGAAAAGACCCGTTCTCATGTGACACATGTCAAACGCGTACAAATGTTAGGCGCGCGTTTGGTGTGTCTACCGACTATGCAGCGGTGCCGAAGGGATCAATGACGCTAGTTCCTCAGAGCATCCTCCATTGAAATATCGGTAGAACAAGGACAGCATTCCAACTTGACGCCTGTGCTCTAAAGATTGCAATCCGTTTGTCAAGATACAATATAAGATACAAAACTATCAAACGGAGTCAAGGGTTTTTCAGGTTTTTTGGGGCTTTCGACCAGAAATGGCCAAATTCAACAGCGGGGCGGACTCGAGATTTGTACAATGTCAGCAGTTGTGTTCTATTAAAGTATCTGCGGGCCCTGTACAGTATGCCCAGCTTCCGAGAGGCTAACTCAACTCTGGCTTCGATGGACACCGTGCCTGAGATCTGGTTATCCAACGTTAGACCGGTAGATACTCGCACGGCCGCTGTTCCCAATAAAACTTACCAACCGTTTAGCCGAAATTTTACCTAAGCCATTCATAATTAATTTACGCTTTGCAAATAATATCGAATCCTTAAATTTCCATAAGTTCATCACGCTTCAAACAAGACGTTTAATATTTGATCAAATCTTGTTGTTTAAAATTATGAATAATGGCCTGGACTCGCCAGGGACGTCAAGACCGACCCGACAAACCGATTTTTTTCATTTGCCCGTATTCTGGACCACTCTTAGGATAAATTCTCAATTTCCCCGTATTTGTGCGCAATATAACGCACAATTTCACAATATCGACATTCTTCACAATACCCTTTCAAAATATCGAACCGAAGTAATACGTACGACCACAAATTGATGCAGAAGTATAAAATGTATAGAGAGCATCTCCTGTCTCGATCCTATTTTCCTCTTCCTTCTTATTTTGTTTCATTTTTTTTTTAATCTTGTTAGCTTTATAAATAAAACACCTGTATTTAACCACTGTTAGCACAACTTTTGTTTTAAATATTTGTATTAAAATCTGATTGTTTCTTACAAATAAATAAGCAAGATTAAAGTCGACTAACCGAGGGAGAGTTTGTTGATAAAATTGTCAACAAAGTGAAAAAAGTGACATTTCTGACATTTACGTAAATTTAAATGAGTAGATATTTACCTATCATCACTTATCGGCCAAAGAGATGTATGGAGCCAATCATCATAAGATCTGATCCCAACATTGGAGAGATGCATAAAACTTACCTGAAACAAGAAATAAATACCAATTAGTAAATTCAGGTAAATGGAGAATAAAACCGATGAGAAACTCAGTTGCCAGGTTTAAAAAAAATAAATTATGTCAGTACCGCACAAGATTCTCGGCTGCTCCCAACGGTCTGTAGCCAGTGAGACTATGGCATCCCAATAGGGATTAAGCCCGTTTAAAAAATTCTAACTTTGAGAATTAATTTAACTATGAAAACGAACTTAAAAAATACACGTATTTAAGTTTGAAGGTGAATATTGATAAAATTTGAATTGATTGGAAAATGAGAAACTAAGTGGCCAAGTGTGGAAGATGCGTTCATGGTTGAATTCGGCATGAGAATAAGTCTGTTCTCAGACTAGTTTTTCTACACTCTTGTAAGCAAGGAAATTTAAAAATTTAAATCATAAAAGAAAATGACAAATATCAATTTTTAACCGAGAACCGCGCCTGTCTTAAATATGTTTTCCATGCCCAAAATGAAATATTTCACCTGCACAACTGCATTATACTTACTAAGGAAGATCATTTTTCAATCGACTACCGGAAGAGATCAGAAGCATTAATGATAAAATTCAAATATGTAACTCTGTCAAGAAATATTTCAGAGGCAAGCTTCAACGCTTGGGTTTTTGTTATACTTTTATGTATTTGATTGGAGTCATACCAGAGCTATCGCTGGTAGAAGTATATTGCGGTCGCCCTATCTGCACGATTTTGACCACAATGTCCTGATTAAGAAATGGGACAAACGTGAACTTGGAATATAATACTCGTATATGAATAAAATGATACGCAATAAATACAGGATTATTCAAAATGATGGACTCAAATTCGAACATTCTCCCCCGGTACACGCGGTCGGCCCGGGCCTTTTCCTTTACAGAGAAATCTAGTTTGCTCAAATTTATGACAAATGCTTTTTCGAGTTGAAGGTTCAATGTTAAAATGGAGACGAAAGGTACGCTGCACTATAGTTGCCGGCTAAGTTTTATAGAATTTACGAAATGTAGAATTTGGCAGCCACCTCTGGTCTGGAGCCCGAAAATATCTGACTCTGTGCAGAAGAAACGGGCGGTTCGTTTGATAGATTCGCCTATCTTAACAAACGGTTTGCAATCTTTAGAGCACTGTAGTCAAGTGGGAATGCTGTCCTTGTTCTACCGGTATTTTAATGGAAGATGCTCCGAGGAACTAGCGTCATTGAAGCCTTCGGTACCGGTGCATAGTCGGGAAACACGCCTAACGCGCGCCCAACATTTGGACACGGTTGACATTTGTCACATGAGAACGGGTCGCTTCTATGACTCGTTCTTGTGTTCAACAGCTCTGCTATGGAATGATCTGGCGGCCTGTGTTTCCTCCCTCCTACAAAATGGGTCTCTCCAAGACCCGAGTTCACTCCTTCCTATCCTCTAAAAGACCCTCCACACAGCATCCCCAAAGATGATATAGGCCTTGAGGGAAATTATTTCCCTCAGGGTCTCCTGTGTGGAGTCACTGTAAAAAAAAAAAAAACTTCTCAACATTTCGACCCCTTGGAATAACAAGGTTCCATCCGACACGGCAATGTCATGTGATAATGTGCTCTAAGGAGAGCAACTTTAAAGCTCATCATCCCCATAACATTGCCGTGTCAGACGGAACCTTGTTATTCCGAGGGTCGATTTTCTGGCTACCGCAGAGAGTCGGCCGACTAAAATAAGCGAGTTTCCCAAACTTCGCAAAAAATGACTCCCGGGGTAAACGTGTGGTAAGGCATATATTTTTACCCATATCACGAAATATTTTTAAAACTGTCCCCATGACCTTCGTATATTTCTACTTAGGTGTATTTTCCTATCCACCTTTTCTAGTTCTGGCATCGTAACGCAATAATGTCATTTCTTACATATTTGATGCAGATTATCGTTTTTTGTATTTAAAAAAATCATTTTTGTCAGTGGTGGTCCGTGGTCTTTTTAACTGTTGGTTGAATCATGCAGCCCTGCCGTCCTCGCCGCTATTAAATTAAATGTACCGACGAGGAACACAAGACAAACTGTACTATTTTTCTGCAACACTTACACAACCAACTATCAGTCTCATTCATTAACCAATAGGATACATGATCCGGGCAACAAGTTTAGAGGTATCGTTGATATATTTGCTGACTCCATTTATACAGTAAAGCGTCATCTATATCAGCACTTTGATGAATCCTGCAATATGTAGTATTGTAGCTTGGAAAATGTAGCTTTAATGATTTGTGTCATTACTTTATGGTTTAGAATCTCTGTGTACTTGTATGTATTTTTGATAGTACTTTATATTATGTTCTAAAATCCATCTATCAAACGGACCGCCCGTTTCTGCAGTCAAGGGTTTTTTCAGATATTTTGGGACTCCAGACCAGAGGTGGCTGCCAAATTCTACAGTGAGGCGCACTTGCGATTTGTACAGGGTCAGCAGTTGTGTACTATTAAAGTATCTGCGGGCTCTGTACAGTACGCCCAGCTTCTGAGAGGCTAACTTTACTCTGGCTTCGATGGAGCCCCCCCATACCTGAGCTGGTCACTTAAGGTTACACCAAGCATATCAATGGAGGGCTTGTTGGGAAGATTGCTTCCATTAAAGGAGACTAGATTGTCATTTCGATCCCTTTTAGACGTAATCAGACATGATTATCATTATAGCTGAATAGTTCGGACAAAGTTTCGAGGTTGTGCTGTGTTACCGTTACCGTTATCATTACCCTACCCCTACTCCTACCCTCACGAAGGCTAAGATAAAGTGTAATAAGGAATTGCAGTGAAAAATATTGTGGATTTAAAACAATGTATTCATATAGATCAGCGAACGCTGATACTGAATATATAACTTCTATTATATACTACCTGATGTGTACCCGGTCTTGCTCGGGATTTTTCTTGTTGTTTTTTAATAAAGTAATAAAGTTGTAAATTCTTGCTTGTCGTTTGCAATGGTTTGCAGAGACACCACATGAACGGCAGACCCGGGCGGACCGAAGGACGGAGTCCGGGTAGCTGGCTTTGCGGGCTATTTTTATCGTTGGATTCTGGCTACTCGTTCAGGCGGTAGCAATGTTTATAATAATAATAATAATAAATGGATTATTTTTACAGCGCAGTTTTCGTGAGAAAATTACCTCAAAGGCGTTATTTGGAAAGGTGACGTTTTTGTATAATCTCGATTTCCGCACCTTTTAAATTGTTTTTTTTTTTTAATAAAGTTTTGAAGATATGTTATTATTGTTTCATTTTTTAAAATTGTTAGTGATTTTTAGTGAAAAGGGTAGCTAAAAACCTGTCACGTCTCATCAAACATTTATTATATCCACATGGGAGTGGTGTCATTCAATTCAGCACTAATTAAATCATAGTAAACAATACATCACTCGACCTAGTTGTGAAACATACGTTTAAAAAAATCCCCCCCCTCTCCCCCCCCCTAGAGGGGTGTTCCCTACTTTAATTTAGGCGGGACTCTACGGATTTCCATTTGTACTGAAAAGGTTAACGTATAACCAAATTTTGAAGAATGCAGCAATTGTGTAATTTATTTCATGCATTTTGGGTCTAAATTTATTTATTTGTCAGAAACAAACAGCTTTTAATATAAAGGAAGTTTAACAAAAGGTAAACCAACAAAGTTTCTTGTGCTAACAGTGGTTAAATACAGATGTTTTATTTATGAAGCTAACAAGATAAAGAGAAAAAAAAACAAAATAAGAAGGGGGAAGAGGAAAATAGGATCGGGACAGGAGATGAACTCGATTCATTTTATACTCGTGCATTAATATGTGGTCGTAAGTATTACTTCGGTTCGATATTTTGAAAGGGTATTGTGAAGAATGTCGATATTGTGCGTTATATTGCGCACAAACACGGGGAATTGGAGAATTTATCCCAAGATTGGTCCTGCATGCGGGCAAATGAAAAAAGTCGGTTTGTCGGGTTGGTCTTGTCTTATCCGTACTAACGGACAATTTGGATGATTCACGACAAAAGCGCGTAATAAAAAGCATTATAAATTGTTAATTACACTTGTAAGGCTACCTACATTATTGCAGAACCAAATGGATAATGCGATTATCAAATGCAAACCATAAACAGTTGATTTATAGCTTGCGACCTTTTGTCGTTTCATCACAAAAGCAAAATTGTAATCCTTGCTCCATTATTTTATGACAGAGTCGAGATGAAACTACCAACAATTAAAATAGAAATGATCTAAGCGGTTGGGAGCGTTTTCATTATACTAGTTCTATTATCTCTCTATGAAAAGCAACGGAGTCTACGTTCCTTACAAAATCAGTGTAAAATATTGTTCCCGCGGGTGGAGTGGGAAGAGGGGTGAATCAGCTGTCGATGACGCTCGAATCCTTCCGATCGCGAACTAACTCAATGAACGGAGTCGCTGGCCGCCGCGTCCCGGAGCATTTGAGTTACCGGGGTGCCTACTTCTTTTGCTCCTTTAGTTTTTTAACATTAAAAAAGCCAATTTACACGAATATTGACTATGGAAAAACCGATGAAAGGTTACACTATTGTTTTTTTCTATCCTTTCCAGAACGACATGTTCAGTCATGTAATAGACAGAAGCCAGCGTTATCTCTATGATGCCAAATGGCCGCATGTTGTTGCCAATATTTCGAACGCTGATATTTACTCCATTTGCATACCCGTATGTTTTAAACATTGTTCCAGCATCCGGAGGAGTATATTAACAGAAGGATGAAGTCTTGAGATTTATTTTTACTTTTATTAACTAACCAAGACGCCGTTTTCACGCAGGGGTAGGGTAGAGAGTACAAAACAAAACAACTCGTCCACACTTCTTACTTTATACATTCTCTTCTGACATGGCTCGAATCAAGTATTTGATGCACTTGATCGTGCCATGTCTTCCTCGGGTGTCACCGGCTTCTTCTTCCATTCACATTTGCGTCATATATTCTCCTAACACCGCTTTCTTAATCTTACTCATTAAGCTTACATCAAGCCTTGCATTATTTTCAAATCCTAAACATTTTCACACAATCATACACGGTTTTACAACACATTCGAATAGGAGAACTCATTTCTGCAGCATTTAGTCTCGTTTAGTATTTACTTTCATCCTTCTTCTGCCAGTTCCATGCCTCATTGCCATACATCAGGGTTGACATCAGCACTCCACTGTGGACCGCCAGTTTCTCTTCTTTGGACATTTTTTTGTTAACACTAACCGCGTTCAGTCCTCCGTTAATGGAGTTTCCTGCACTCACCCTTCTTTCAATATCAGTATTTCCATCTCTCGTAATATAATATAATAAATAAAATATAAAATAATAATATAAAATAAAAATAATAAATAAATAATATACAAACTCATCCACCTGCTCCAAGTATTCATCATTTGCGACTATATCGCACACTGTTTTCGTACTCTCTCTTTCAAACACCATGATTTTAGACTTACTTATATTCATCATTATCTCATTCATCATACATATTTCGTTCATCCTAGATACGAGGGACTGTAGATCTTTCATACTGTTAGAAGATTGCTTTTGATTTAGAGAAAACATTTTTTTATTATTCAATCCATATATCTGTACCCACAACATCTACTGTGGCGAGTTCCCCGACTGAATAGATAAGTATGTCGTTCTGCAGTAATTTGAAAACATAATTTAAAAAACTAGCTAACCGGTTTCTATATTGCGTTATATTAAACTTTTATGCTATTTAACTATACACAAACTGATATTCACTATGACGACCTCCGTGGCCAAGCGGTTAAGATCCTCGGCTCGTATACAGAGGTCGCGAGTACTAAACCCGGCGTGTGAAAATAAATTTATAAAATACTAGCTGTAGTACCCGGCGTTATGAATGGTTTGGAGGAATGTTTTGAATTTGTGATGTGCTACCCCTATCCCTACCCCTTTGCCTTTGCCTTTGCCTTTGCCTTTGCCTTTCCCTTTCCCTTTCCCTTTCCCTACCACCACCCCACCGTGTAGTTTTCCTCTTATTTTGAATGTCAAGTGCACAAACAGTACGTACATATCATTCTATATAATAATTGCTTATATTATAAAAAAATGTCCCTAAATAAATAAAAATGTAAAAAATAGAAGATATACAATATATTTGTGCCACATTCCAGAGTGGTAGATCTAGAAATCTAGATACTCTGCATCGCCCTAAGAAAAACAACCATTCAGATTATTCCTTGAAATAACTTTAGCCGTATGTAGTGACTGTCAGGGTCTCGTGATGATTTCATTTTTAAAGACGTGAATAGCCAGGTACTTCCTAACCTTTTTCTTCCCGATTCTCTTCAGCCCCATAACATACCCCAATTGGGGATGCCATAATTCCATTGGCTCCAGGTAGTTGAGACTCTTGCATATAAAATAATCCTGAATAATTGTCCGCACCGGCATGACAATTGGCATGTTTAGTCCTGGAGGATGGGAGAAAAAGCGGTGTATGATGTCAATGGAGAAGATTATCATCGGGAACATGGAAAAGAACCCTCTCCAACAAAAGGGAGTACTTCACTTCATGTGGACCCCCAAATGATCGACCCACAACGTTTTACTAAGGAATTAAATAAAATTATGGAAACCCGAGTGTCTCTTAGATTCCTTGCAGTGCATAGAACTTAACTCAGCATTCTTAATGAAGTGCTACAAGCCATCTCAATATGAGCATGAAATGTCAGCCTGCTATCAAATATGATTCCAAGATTCTTCATAGCGGAGACACGTTTTAAACATTGGACATTCATTGTATAGTGAATAACAAAATTAAACATTTAAATATGTTGAACTCAATCCGATTCCTTTTGCTGCAGTCTACAATTCTATCTATGTCTGACTTAAATTGATTGTAGTCTTCTAAAGTTTGTATCTCTAAAAATAGTTTTAGGTCATCAGCGAAGAGAAGACACCTAACATTGCAGAATAACTTCTGAAATATCATTTGTAAATATGGAAAAGAAGAGAGGACCTAAAATAGAGCCCTGGAGTATTCCTGATTGCACAAAAAATAAATTACATGTGAAACTTCATGTGATAAATTTAGAAGCTTTTAGTCTATATAGATTGTTAAACGTCATTGCCAATGGCGTGCATGCTAGCGGAAGTTGACTAATCACCGATAATATTGATAAAAACATTTATCATGTAGATGTTGACAATTTTAAAGTGGTCATGATAGCCCTCCGGGGGCGAACCATTATCACAGAATATAGATAGTTGTTACCTTGGTGATGTTGGGTGTTCTGGCCTTCTGCGGAGCGGCCGTCTGCGGGGGCACCTGGTCCCCGGTGGTGACGTGGTCCGCCGCCAGCGACTCGGGCACCGTCTGCAGCGTGGTCCTCATGGTGGCGGACATGGCCTCCCCAGCGCCCACCAGCTCGACCGGACTAGCGCCGCTGCCCAGGGGCGAGCACTTCATGTGAAGGTTGACACGCCTCTGCACGCCACACTACCAATCCATAACAGTCCGGCCAACCGGTTGAAGCAGCTATCAGCAACCGACCGACGGTCACTCGCTCGATTCCATAAGCCAAACTAACTGAACGTAACCGACCAACAGTCCATAACAATCCCACAAACGATTTATACAATCAGTCGGTCGATTCCGTATGGCGAACTAACGGATGTCTGAGGGTGGAGCAACCGACGAACAGTACATAACAATCCGGCGAACTAGTTGAAACAATCAGTCGGTTGATTCCAAAGGGGTGTCTGAAGGTAAAGTGACCAAGTAAAAACTAACAGTCAATCTGACGAATCAGTCTTTTTGACGGGGAAGCGACAGACCAACTACCGTCCATAACACAATCACAACCGTTGATGATAAGGAACGATCGATAAACGAGCGATCGATGAATATCACCAAACTGATGAAGAATCGGGTTGAACACAACAATTGCACAAGAACACTAGGTATAAATATTTAATATCACTTAATTCTGTCTCCATACGAGGGGATGTCACAACTTGAGAATAAGGTATTGAAAATGAAGGGTTTAAGTAGTTATTTTTGATTTTTTTTGTATTAAGTAACGTGCCGCAGGTTAGAACATTTGTTTTCTACACTTTACGGGCAGATGTGAGGTTCGTTGAATCCAGAACACTGAAATGATGCAGAAGTTAATGGTTACCAGGAACTATCTGAAACAAAATGAAGTCCTATTAGTATTGTTAGTAAACAATATATTGGATACATTATGGGTGCATTCTCAAAATACCCTGGATAGATCTTTTTGAGGGTAATTATATACAATTAATTCAATTCTTACATTCTTCTGAAGTGTTCATGATAACTAATAAACATTATTTTTAGTTATTGATACGGAGACGGTTTGGATAGCTCCCGCGAGCACTCACTCATTGTGCTATCTCCCATTTTATCTTATTCTTTCGACTGTAACCCCGGTCCCTTTGATAAAGTTCACCAGGGTTGTCTTTGGATATTTGACCAAGTCTCTTGGTTCCGAAATATGTCTTCCCAGGTAACTGATCCTTCTTCCAATCAAGACGAGACATTGGCACCACGGGTGAATTAGAGTCTCTTCGTCCCGTTCACTTTTCCTCCATCTACTGGTGTTTTCCACTCCCAACAGCTGTGTCTCCTGCGGTGGCAGTATCCCGTTAGTAGTCCTACCAGTTCCCTCAGTGAGTTTCTGTCCATATTGAGTAGTTGCCTGGTTCGTCTGAGTACTTTGGATTGTCTCATTTTAGTAACCTTATTAATTTACCATCATTAATTGATTAACTTTATATATTATTATCAATAACCAGTTTGAAACTATAAAGTGACCTGCCACGTAAGTATGGACCTGTATAATATTAAAGTAATATGTATGTACACTTTTATACAGCAACACGCTTATCGGTGATAAAGTAAACATATAGTCTTACGTTAATGGCCGATGAGCTGGTGGATGCAATCTGTTATAATAAATTATTCATATTAGAAGTTAGATAGAGCCTTGGAAGAATAATGATTTTCATACAAAAGGCGCTATACAAATCATCCAATTATTATTATGAATCTGAGAAGGAAAAGCGAATCAATACTTGTACTCCGTTTAGCCCGAAGAAATCAGTTTCAAAAGTGTTGTGTTTCAACAATCCTCTGCTAGAAATGAATTGAAAATAATATTTCATTTATGAATAATTAAATTTAAGCAAAACCAAATTTACGAATATTGGAAATAAGAGAAATAAGAGAAAATAAGAAAATAGCAGATACTCCTTTGATAATGGTGGATGGAGAAATTTTGAAGAATTTTGAGAAACGAATGGGTATTATTTTAGATTCCAGACTGACTCTGATTGAAATACAATATATATTATAAAGGAAATCCCCGGCTTCTTCTTCCATTCACATTCGCGTCACATATTCTTCTTACACTCCTTTCTTCATTCATTCGCTCTAAATGAGACGGCCTCCATGGTAGAGGGGTAAGGTTCTCGACTACAAATCCGAAGGTCGCGGGTTCAAACCCCGACCATTCAAATTTTATTTAATTAATTTGTGCTGTTTCACAATTAATTCATTGAAAAATAATATATGGTATATTTGCGCACAGTCCAGAGTGGAAGATACTCTCAGTATTGCCCTGGTAAAAGATCACCATTCAGAAATGAAACGTTGCTTGAAGTTGCTTTTAGCCGTGTTTGGTGACCAGATCTGAATAGACAGGTATTTCTCCACTTTCCTCTTCCCCTTCTCCTTTCCCTCCCCAATACCTTCAGCCTCACAACATTCCCAATTGGGGATGCCATAGTCTCACTGGCTCCAGACGGTTGGGAGCAGTTGGAACTCTTGTGCGGTATTCATATAAATAAAAAATATATGCCCAAACCATCCAAGCGTCCCTTTCTTAATCTTACACTAACTTTATAAGGTTCAATAAGCTATTTCAATAAATTGAACTAAAATAATCTATCCAATGTTGAATGTACCACGTTGGTTAGCACACTCTTATTGAAATTGTATGTTTCCACAACAATATATTCCATACATGACTGAATCAACAAATCTGTTTGATGTATCATCAGAGGGAACAACATAATCTATTCCAAATTGGTACTTTATGACTCAACCAAATAATTTATGGATATTTCCACAGAAATTCTGCTGTGATTAGTAATTCATATTTCAATATATCATGGAAATCACCCACAATGCAAAATTGGAACAAACAATTTTAATTGATTACTTTTTGTATTTTCAGGGTCTATGTCATATATAATAATAATATTTATTTATTTGAAACACATTATTTAACAACATTTAAGAAAGCTTTGACCGCCCAACTAGGAACAAATCCCGTCTTAGGACAGTCAAACTGAGAAGTTTAGTTCATATTAAGTGCCATTATACGAAAATAGAAGGGAACAAAGCTAGTATTGACATAGAGTATGGTAATAAATACATCTAGAAAAAAAGTATAATAATTAAATATAGTATTTCTAATTTTGAAACTGTAAATTTGTGGTGGAATTCCATATTAAAATGATTTTTTTTATTAAAATACCTTTGTAACTTTTTTCCCAGTTATTTATTTTCGACTGGACCGGTTTCACCCTATCACGGGCATCCTCAGATTGGACCTGAGGGTGAAACCGGTCCGGTCGAAAATAAATAAGTGGAAAAAAGTTACAAAAATTTTTAATAAAAAAAAAATCATTTTAAGTAAATATATGTGTTTGAAAGGTACTACCGGTTGGTGTTATGAGGAAAAAAATGCGTTTAAAATTGAGTTCTAAAAAAAGATAATATTATTGAGTAATATTGATAAGATTGAGTTACGTATCACTCAGCTTTATGAGCCGACGATGAAACTCAGGCATGCAGCAAATAGTTAATAACATATTAAATATATTTCATTCAGTAAGTACAAAAAGGAACTTTAGTAAATTGTTTATAACCAGATGTTTATCCTTTTTCCTTTTCTTGGTTAGGGTTTTTAATCCCGTTAAGATATTTTCCCAAAGAGCACAAATAATGTAACATAAATCAAACCATGAGATGGTAATAGTAATAAGGTCAAAGCCCCGCAGTACTAGTTAGATAGAAAAGATGAAGGGTATTATACAATTCCTAGGATATTTTTATAAGCTCTAGATAGATAAAGGATTATAAAATAATCCATAAAGAATTTTTTTTTTAAATGAGTTTTTTTTATTCAAGTGTGATATGCATTTTTTAGTTCAGTGTAGAGTAATAATGAATTACATATGGAGGTTTTATTCATGTGGGGATGTTTTTTAGAGTATTTTTAAATCAAAAGGAAGAAGTGAAGAAATGGTTTGAAAAATTCAGGAGAATCATAAAATTATTATACATATCGACCAGTTAGTAGCCGAGTTGACAGATGCTACAGATTCCCACCCAGGCGTGGTGAGTTCAATTCCTTTGTTCCCTTTTATTTTTTTACAGTTACTCTACACAGGAAGACCTTTTTTCATAAGGACTACACCCGAGATAACTCGGGCAAACAGTCAGCAGTTGTGTACTATCTGCAGTATCTGCGGTCCCTGCACACTGCACAGGACACTCAGCTTCTGAGAGACTAACTTTACTCTGGCTTCAATGGAGCCCCCGTACCTGAGCTGGTCATTAAAGGTTACACCGAGCATATCAATGAAAGGCTTGGGGAAGATTGCTTCCGTTAAAGGAGACTAGATTGTCAAAAACCAAGTCCTCTATCACTGCACGAGCAACATTTCCTTTTATAATGATGGCAGTAGTAGGAATGCAAATATTGTCAGGTTATTCGTAACCCAGATATAAATAAAATATTTAAAAATTATGGTTCATTGACCTTAAAAATACTTTGCAGTTCAAATGGGATTGTATTGGAACATCCGTGTGCAGTATGTATGTATTACTAAACAATAAATTAATAAAAAAAATATACAAACATAAATTAGTTTTACTTATTTATAGATATCGCGGGTTGTGAACGGTTCATATTTGTGGGATAAACAGTGAAGAAAAAGAAAATGTTGTATTACTAGTTGAAGTGTGCCCGACTTTACTCGGGGTTATGAATGGTTTGCGGTAATGTTTAAAAGTTGTGAATTCCAGTAAACTGGGTGTATTTTTAAGGTGGAAATAGTATTATTGGTAAGAAGGTTGCTATAACTACCTCAGCCTCTTTCACCACGTCATTAATTCAATATCCCTATCAGCCTCTACATCTCCGGTAAACATACTTTCCAAATACACTAACTCATCCACCTGCTCCAAGTATTCACAAGTTATCAACAAATGTTTTTTAATAAAATTAAACTAAGAAAAACATAAAATAGAATCTGGGTGTTCGAACTAGTAGCAGTGAACTTGAAATTTGAATGTTTTGCAACTGAAATTATATATAATACAAATAGACTAGAGCACATTTATAATACTCGTCTCAATTTTAATGAAGGATTAATGGTTCCTAAGCATACAAACAAATATGGACAAAGGACTTTAGATCACATGATTCCTAGCTGTTTAAATATGTTACCCGCTGAAATAAAAAAAAAAATAAAAAACTGTATTAATATATTGAAAACTTGGCTAGCTGAAATAAACTATTTGTATTAGATAATTAGGAAATATTATTTTATGTACGATTTATTTGTTGTCTTTTATGTTTTCATATATTTAAAAAATATATTTTTGTAGAAATATTTATGCTTTAAGTTTGTTAAATGTGTTTTTATTTTACGTAGATATATATGTCACTAAGTCACTTAGGTCTTAACTTCCGGATTGAACGGACACGCGCAAGGGATCACTTCAAAACAAAACTCAAGACATAAGGCCTGTGAAGGACAGTGTGATTTGTCCGAAACTACCAAGTCAGGTGTTAAAAAGTCCTTGTAAGGACTACATTACGCGGGTAAACCGAGAAAATTATTCGACATCTTACACCAGTGAAATTCTCAACCATAACATATTTATATATATATTTTTTTGTAACATTAACTGTAATTTTTGAGTTTTGAATAACAAGCTCCCATTAGACAAAATATAAAAGAACTTTTTGCATTATATTTTTTTGTAAAATATAAATAAAAAAAAATTGAAGATGAATGTTTCATTGTGTTACCAGGACGTTTCAGCTTTTTAAACAATAAATTTAATATTTTGCTTCCTTCGGTGAGCTCGAGGGGAAAGTTGAAGTAAACCAGATTGTCACTGATAAAAAAAACTACATTTTAATGTCTTTAATTTGACTCAGTAACCCATTCCAGCGCTAAGATAATGCGTAATAATGAAACAAACATACATACATACACTCTCGAAATATATATAGTAGATTGAATTTAGGTACAACTACTGTTGCTCGAGTTCTAAAATAAAAGTTTTATGTATTATTTATTTATGAAGATAATGAGAGAAGTTTTGAGTTCTCAAATAGATTAAACAAAGTTTTCTTTCATAGGTAAACAGTAGTACCAGAATACAATTATGTTTATATTTTCATATTATATAATATAAATACAGTAAATGAGTCCTATCTGCCTGGAACCTGTACGACTCTGACTTGGTCAATTGGTGATGTTATGAGGCTGAGGTAAGGCGATGGGATAGAGGAAGGTTGGGAAGTGTTATTGCATCCTAGTGGAAAAATTAATCTTTTGGTTATATTAATCTTTCATTATTTACAGTTTATTCAACAATTTTGAAATTTTTCACATCTCATAGTATCTGTAAATGCCAGTGGCGTGCGTTGCCCTATGACAAAAGGTAGACTGTGTGTAGTTCGGGTATGAATGTGCATTGAATACTTGAAAATGGACATTATATTATCACATTCTGCCGATTGTTGTGGCCAAATGAATGAATGGACGGACGAACAAGTTCCTTACCAAATTCACAGAAAAACAAATGTTGGTTAGAAATTTGTTTTGTTTTTTCTTTCTGTGGTTCATTTTCTTAGGGTAGGCACAGCTTTTCAGCCTTTATGAACTGCATGCCACTGGTTTTTTTTTATATGAATACCACTCAAGAGTCCCAAATCTGCTCCCAACCATCTGGAGCCAGTGAGACAATGGCATTCCCAATTGGGGAATGTTGTGAGACTGAAGGTATTGGGGAGGGGAATGAGAAGGGGGAGAGGAAGGTGGAGAAGGGGGGAAATACCTGGCTATTCAGATCTGGTCACCAAACAAGGCTAAAAGCCATTTCAAGCAATGTTTCAATGAATGGTGGTCTTTTACCAGGGCGATACTGAGAGTATCTACCACTCTGGAACGTGCGCAAATATACTATTGTATATATTATTTTTAAATAAATTAATTGTGAAACAACACAAATTAATTAAATAAAAATTACTTGCGCACGCCGGTAAATACAAACTATCACTCTCACACTTTCCTTTCATAATAATTGTACAATCTAAATAGAATGGATAACTAAATAACTAACTGTCAGCATACACTACTCGCTTCATTCACATTCATCCATACTTCTGTTATTTTGACTCTTGACTCGACTCGACTCAAAGTATTTATTTATTTTATTATTTAATTTTGTAAATCTACTATTTATGTATATAAAATCATTTTATACATGTATTATGTAGTAATACCAAAAATAAAACCAATTAAAGATTTCCTACTTGTGACTTTATCTCTAATAAGACAAGATATCTTATTTTATAATATTATTCAAAGCCTCACACTCCAATCCGTTTCTTATCGAGGGATGAATCACATTTAGGAAGATAAATTCTAATCAAATCCCTGTACTGTATGTACCACCCATCGTAAATATGCTTTTCCTTTCCTGAAAAAGAGCAAAAACATAAATACCAGGATTAAATATCTCCAAAAACATGCGTTTTCAATATTATGTCCTCTGCGTGCAGAACCGTATATAAATGTCGCTAATAAACAGGGTTTATGGTACTAAATTAATAAAATGTATATTTTAACATGGCATCACCTTCATTGGTCAAATGCATTTGGTATTACAGGTCGATGAACCGGTGAAAGCAATTTGTTGGTCATAAGCAGTAATAACAGATTATCTGTAGTGATACGATAGATCATTGGAAAAAGAAAGAACATTCATACAGCACCCTTAGGGTGAATTTTCACAAAAAATGGCGCTATAAAAATCATGCAAATATTATTATTATTATTATTATAAAAACAAATGAAATTTTATAACCAAATTATATAAAATAAAAAACCTCGATTGCAAGTATAAGAAAAATATTTTATTACCGAGTTCTTATTCACGTGGAAATTGAAAATGAACACACATAATAAGACAGGATATAAAATAAATTAAGTTAAATTCATAACAGAATTATAAAATAAACAAGGACAAATATAAAATAACAACAATAAAAAATTCACTCATGACCGGTTAGAAAAACATGCTTTTATGTATTTCTAACATTTTGATTCGCTTGATTATATCATGTATTCTATTCTTCATTGAACTCTCCTTACACTCCTTTCTTCGTTCGTGTCTAAATAATCTAAGCGTTCCTTTCTCAATTTTATTAATTACGCTTACATTGAAAACATTTTAAAGATACTTTTAATTACAGTTGTAACTTCTGTGTGCCGAAATTACCCATTGGATATGCAAAATTTGTATCTGTTGAACGCTGGCGTATTCGATCGGCAATGTCAAAAAACATTTCTCTGAATATAAGTAGCAATTCCGGGGAAACTACTTGTGATAGAATTATATACAATTTATAAAAACATCATTTTGAAAAAAAATAAGTGAGTTATTACGAAAATAGACTCAGCCGGGTCGCGTGCAAATTTACCCTCGGCACACTACAGAAGTGTTACATCGCCAGAGCTCAGTGTTCCAAAGATTAAGTTATTATTATTTTCTACATTAACTCCACACAGGACATCTTTGAGAATGCTGTGTGGAGGGTCTTTTTGAGGAGAGGAAGTTTCTACAAGACCCACATTCACTCCCGTGTGACAAATGTGAATCGTGTACAAATGGTGGGATCGCGTCTGTCGTGTTTCCTGACTATGCACCAGTGCCGAAGGCATCAATGACGCTAGTTCCTAAGAGCATCTTTCATTGAAATACCGGTAGACAGCATTCCCACCTGACACATTTGTTCTAAAGATTGGAATCCGTTTGTTAAGATAGGGGAATCTATCAAAAGGACCACCCGTATCTGCATAGTCTAGGGTTTTTTTCAAATTCAACAGTGAGGCGAACTTGCAATTTATACAGGGTCGGCAGTTGTATAATATTAAAGTATCTGAGGGTCCTGTACAGTACACCCAGCTTCTAAGAGGCTAACTTCACTCTGGCTTCGATGGAGCCCCCATACCTGAGCTGGTCACTTAAGGTTACACCAAGCATATCAATGGAAGGCATGTTGGGAAGATTGCTTCCGTTGAAGGAGACTAGATTATTCTTTATAAAGATTCTAGCTTTATAAGGCGCCACTGACGTGATATTTCACAAAAAATGGAGCTATAAAAATTAGCAAAGTGTAGAAATAAAGGTGTATATGTATATCTGACTGTATTACCTTGTAAAGGGAGGTATTAAAAACACTTGAACATTAATACATGATGTATTAAATACAATACACTCTCTTTAACTTAAATATCGGAAGACGCGGCACCGGGACACTGAGGGAAGGTCTTGAACCGGACAGTGCTGGGAAACGAATGTGACACGTCTGGCTTTGCAAGCGGGAAGCAGGGCCGCCGGCTCGCTGGTGATACCAGTACAATATTTACTGAATAAGTACCGCCAGAAAAGTATTATTATTATTATTATATAAATATCAGCTACTTAACAAAGTTACAATGTTCTTGACTTTTTATTTTAAAGTTACATAGCCAATAAACATAAAAACATTAAAAAAAAGTATCACCATACTTAAACCGTAAACAATCTTAATTACTGCACAAAATCAGTAGCTTCTTATATAAATTGACATTCTCCAATAAAATGATAATTCAATGAGATTGTTTTGAAGTTGGCACGCTCAGCCAAGCAAAATCTAACCGAATACTAATGCGGGCTTACTAAATTCATTATATCGTATTTGCAAATTGAATTACTAAAGAGAAAATATCTCCAGAAATACTTTCACAAATCAGATGAGGACAGAAAATGAAAATCATTCAAATAATAATTACAGGGCATATTGCACAGTCATCGAATCGACATAGAATAATATTTATGTAGTCACTAATAAAAAGTTGTCCAAAGAAGTGAGGCTAGCAGTACACAATGGAGTGTTGATAACAACCCTGATGACAGTGAAGCATAAAACTGGCAGAGGAAGGATGAAAGTAAATTTAACGCCCTAGAAATGAGACTCCTCTGTGGTAAAACCATGTATATGTTACCGTGTTACAAATGTTGATTAAGCGTAGTAAACAGGATTGAGAGAAGGACGCTTTGGACATGTGGAGTGGATGAACGGAGCGCCAGGAGAATGTATGACACGGAAAGATTGTATAAGTCAGGGACACCCGAGGAAGAGACGACACTGCCAAGTGAATCAAATACTTGAATCGAGTCATGTTAAAAGACAGAATAATGGAAGAGTTCCCCTGGTTAAACACAGTACAGACGGGGAGGTTCTTGTGAGGTTTCGGATAAAACAAAAACCGAAAAAATGACTACAGATCAAAACAAAAAAAAACTTATATGTGCAAGAGGTCAGAAGAGGAACTAACGAAAGATTGCTAACTAACTATTGAAAGCCTCAATTAGGTGAGAACGTTGTTGCAACCCCTCATTTTGTTTTTGAATGTTGGGAATGTTGAAGGCACTTCGTACACAAGGAAGAATATCTTGGCGACTACCGCAGTACTTCTGGACGGAGATTCGTAAGCATTTCGACGAAATTTGTCAAAATCTATAATCGACCCCTCCTACGTAAAGTAGCGTAAGTTTACAGGAGAGCGGTTTAAAGAGACAGAATGAGTCTACTATTAGTGTTTTTGGCTTTCCTTATTTCTAATACTTCTAAGTTATCTAGTCGAATGCCAGTTACATTTTTGTGCAGTAAACTAGTGCCTGTATTTTTATCATTATTATACTTTCTATAAGTTAGTAGTAAACATTTGTAAGATTTTATTCTCTTGTTTCTGCATTTCTCTAACTGTTTACTTTTACATTTGTAAATCTACTAGTAAAACAAACAGATTACAATGCATACTTTTGTTTTATTATTCAAAATTAAATCCTGTTTTATATAAAAGGTTGTATATTCCTAAGTTAAGAAAGTTTCGACAAACAGCGTATTGTCTCAAGTGGCTAATTATTATAGTACCCCTCCCACCAACTTTATTTGAAGTATGATGTGACTGCCGCTGTATTTGACGATTCACCGAAGGACAACATGGTGAAATATATTATCTTTTAGATATTTCTCCAGTGAATCGCATTGTTTTTCCGAAAAAAAACTCTAATTACGCTATCCCCTTTGGTCGACTCCCACTCCAACACCTAAATATTCATGTATATCTATCATAGTTTAATGTATTCCTGACGAAGTAAGGGTACTTCCGAAACCGGTCCAGATTATTATAATAAATTAAAGTGGTCCAAAACAAATTTATACATTTATATTACATATTATCTTCTCTGGAATTTCTGATTAAACCCCCAGTTAAAAAGATAACAAATCGCCACTGCAAGCAGCTGTGGCGGGGAACATTGATGAATAAATAAATATAAATAAACAAACCTTGATAATTTAACGGTGAGATTGTCAGACTATTAACGTGGCGAACTATAACACAAACTGAAAGTCACTTTTCACAGGTAAAACTGTAGATTGATAAGGTCTCACTGTTCTAGCATTTTCACACCACTCGGGCTCGATCTGGTCTCACTTGTACTGAGGCTATTCGAAGAGATGAGCCAGGCTATTGGGGCTATACGGAGAGATGAGCCGGGCTATTGGGGGTATCTTCAGCAGGGGCTAGAGCTACCTCTGTGGCCTGGTTGAGGCCAATCTATCATCAGCTCTGAGCGATCTAATGGACCTCCCCTTACCTAGAAAAATTAAATTGTTTCATTATTTATTTACCAATATTGCTATTGTGTTTTAAATTCATAGAGGGACAATTTGATTGTTATTATGGATATGTATAATAGAGTCAGGAGAATAATATCACGTGTAAGAGAATGGAATAAGTCGAGGAAGTCTCCGGAAGACAATATGATCAAATTGTAAGTGCAAAGAGTGGGTATAACACAAGAGTATTATGTATGAACGTGGATGAGAGGAATGAATAAGTGAATCATGGTCGAGCTGTTTAACACAAAAACAACCCAATTCTTAGGTGGAAAAATCGTATGAAAATGTTGGCATTGTTTCAGTGAAATATATTCACCAGTGGCATGCATTGCTCTATGACCAAAGGTGGGCTGTGTAAGTTCAGGTATGAATTGTGAATAGAATATTTGATAATTGCCATTTTAACGCGGCGGCCAACTGAATAAATGAGTACTAAATTCGTGGAAAAAATTATTTTATCAGTAATTTGTCGCATTTTTCTTCATTTTTGGCAATGTTAAAAAATTATTTCTCTGAATATTAGTAGATATTCTGGGGAAACTACTTATGATAGATATATACATTTTTTATAAAAATATATAAACACATTATTTGGTAAAATGGTACAATTTATAAAAACAACATTTTTCAAAAAAAAAAGATGTAGGTTATCACGGAAATACTCGGGCGGGAAGCGTGCAAATTTACCCTGGGAACACTGCGGAAGTATTAGATCACGAGCGCTTGGCGTTCCAAGGGTTAATCTAATTAAAAAAGAAGCTAAAAATTCTATTGAATAAAACAGTTTTTTCGTGTTTCTGTAACATAATCTAAATGGACTAAGCAATCTACCTACAAATGTGTAATTGTAGAAAACATGTTGTGCGCTGAAATGGGAATTGAACATCCAACCACAAAATTAAATGCATAAATCATTATACCATCTTGTATAAAAATGAATTATTGTGTAAACATATCTTTAAAGCTGTTGGAAGCACTCTAATGTAAACCAGCAACAAATGTGTTCCTTATCTTGATAGAGTACATGCGAATATAATTTCTTATCCAATGTTTTGATAAACTTTTATTTATTTATCGTGTATACAAAAATTTGCCGCTGGTTTATTCAATTTTTTTCCAACTTTGTTGACAATATTTTCAATTTATTATAAATTTTAACTACAGGTCATGGCAATGTTATTTTCGTTAAATTTTAGCAATTTTTACACTAAAATCGTTTCGACTACAAATGTAACTTCATTTAAACACTTTCAATTATTAATGAGTCAAAAAGAGTGGCCATTTTTAAAAAAAAGGGTTTGTTTATTTTGATGATTGTTACGATTTTTAATTAGGACGATAATGGATGCACAATTCGAGACCATAGTTGGTAGAACACTATGACTCGATATTGTGTTAATAATGCACTTCATTGAACTCTATTTTGCTTGAGTGTCTGTTACGACAGTTGCGAAGCCATTTCATTAAACTTAACAATCAAATTTGGATAGAATTATTCACATACTGCACCAATTCAAGTAATTTCACAGGAGCACTTCACGGCGATATAATTTGCACTAGGGCGGGAATCGAACAAGCAGCTTTCAGATACTGAGTCAAGAGCGTGTACGAATACACCACGGAGCCAATTCTGACACTTTATCACACGGAAGGCGAGCCCCTTTCCTCCTCAGCCAGGCGGGACAGTCGATAAACGATTAATAATTCATAATTCTGAATCAGCTTGACATTTGAGCAGAGGATATCCCACCATAGCGTTTAGAGATTCACCTGTCTTCGGTGCCAACCTAACTAAGCTACGACCAACTCCGCCCAAAAATACATCAATTCGTAGTTTCTGGGTTCCTCAGGTTTCGGATCGAGCTAGCTGATCGATATTCGCCGAATTCCACGCAGACCGACTGGCCGCTGCGGCCTCAGATGGATGAAAAGTTAAAACAAAATAATTAGAAAGCTCTCGGTTGTACCTGTCATATAAACAGTGTGACGTAAAATCGCGATATTTCGGCCGTCGGGGGCGAGACGGGGGCGCGGATCACTTCGGGGATCGAAAGCGATTGACGCTTCGGCCGTAAACTGCAAAATACTCACCCATTTAATTGTGAAATCAGATGCACTTTTCACAAATTCCCGTATTAACCGAACACATACCTAAAATTTACTCTCAAGATGGCGGACATCACCTACCCGTACAACTGGACAGGGTTGCCAGACGGACGACCGAAACTGGAGGATTCAAAAAACTATAGAAAACTGAAAGAGAAACTCAGCTTTTCCAATTCATTTTAAAAGGCAACATTTTTATTGGTTCCACCTAGCGGTGAGAGTGAGATTTAACTAATAAAACAATGTCATTTTTTTGAAATACGTTTTAAACCAAACCTTTACATTTTTGGTTCATAGGTTCGTTAGAATTTTTTTTGATCACTTTCATGCATTACAGTTTCTCAAATCGGGGTCTATAGTATTTGAAGAAATGTTCCAATTTCGCTGAAGAGTGAGCGAGTTGGCAAGAACTTTCCGGCAACATTGTAGGAAACGTCACCGAAAACCGGAATATAATATTGCGAACGCATGCGCCATGGTCCTGCCGCCGAGAGCTCCGTTGTAACCCCTCTTTCTGTTGCTCACGTCGTTTATGAGAAAGAGGGAGAGGTTAGATGTATCAACGGTTCTGCTATATGACTGTATGCAGAACATAGAGCCAAGGGAAATGATCATTTATTATTTGAAATTGTGTTTTCGAACGTCGATCAAAACCTATTTTGAGAAAATAATTGAACGATTCATTGAAGATCGATTCACATTTATAAATAAATACCTAATTTTGTATTCTTCACATCTTCCACAACAATAATTTAAGACAAGCCAAAAAAATAACAAACTTTTTTTTTTTTAAAGTCGTTAATGACGATAATTAGTTTTGCATCAATTTTTCAATAATATTTACAACTTCCCAGAGAAATATTCTCATAAAATAAGTTATCAAAATAGATTACACCTATCAAGTACCTAATTATTGTTCGAGTCATTGGCTAAATATTACTTTCAGTGGTTGTAAAACTTTCGGGCCGCACCCTTTTTAGATTCGTTTCAACTTTTGCACAAAAAACATTTTGGAGAATGTTATTGAAATTGAAGCTATAAACGTTGGTAAAGTAAGTAAGAATTGAAAAAAATCGGTTCTTGTCTCAAGAATTGAAAATTATGTACAAAACACAATCGAAAAAAACTGATAGTTTTTGCGTAGCTGGCGATGCTCGTAATCGCATTTTGTACCATAACTTATAGGTCGTACTTGGTGATTGGCCAAATAGGGCAACGAAAAATAGCGAATTATGCAGAGGTTTAGATTTTCATTCATTAGAAGGTTTGTATCAAATATAAGTCGAAAATAATACAGTGGTTAGTTCCAACATAGGCGTTTGCGAGTTCAATTCTCTGCTAGTGATATCCTAATGATGGTAGAAGGAGGAATTCAATATTATCAGGTTGTTCGTAACCCGGAAAAGTTTGTTTTTCTGAAAAGGAAAGAGTAGAATTGAAATAAACATGTAAGACAATAGAAAAATGTATTTATGTTAGTAGCAGAACTGAGTTTTCTTTTTATGGCGATTTAAGGCTTAGATCTTCGATTGAATCATAGATTGTGCAATACTTTTAGACGGATTTGGTTACTAATCTAAATAAACTCGAAAGTGATCATTGTTTTTTTTACGCGGTGTTCAGAAACGTCAAGTATAAACGCGTAAGCGATAAACTATTGAATGGAAACATGAATACGAATGAATTATTTCCGAGATGATGGCCATCCGCGATAAGAAGGCACCGGATGAAGGTAATTTTTATTTCAGAATAAATCATAGATACAGGCAATAAAATAGTATGCAAAGATGACAATGAAGGAGAATTCGCCTGTATCCCAAACTATTTCTCATAGATAAATAAAATAAATTTGTAAATTTTACATTATTTTATCAATGATATAAAACTAGAGGAAGAATATACTATGTTAGATTTTTATTAACAGATTTCAAACAGAAAGCGGGACCAGCGTAAAGGTATTTTAGAAATACGAAATATTGCGAAAATTGACAAACAAAACTTAAATATCATATCTCGTTCACACTATGAGGATCGGCAAATTTAATGTAAGTTTACCCAATTGATGATTCTGAGGAAGGTTGGTGGACGCTCTACAAGCTCAGTTGGGCTGAATTGAAATCTTCAGGGTGATGATTGCCTTGCTGAATGCTAACCTGCTATAGGAGAGTATAAAACATCCACTTTAATTTAACATGATGTTTGTCACTGTCAACACCATTTTCTTACACCTATCAATTACCAATAAAAATAAAAACACTATTGCACAAAATAAAATAACAATTATGTTCGCCGAAATAATTTTGGTATCTACGTAAGCAGTTTTTCTACTTTTTTTTCTTGTTGCTAAAGTGGCAACACTGATTTACTTGGCGCCCGTTTTTGACAAATTTTAAAACTACCACATTATTTTGAGCTACGCTAGTTTTAGTTTCATTTGAATTCATGGGCAGAGTTCACTTCACCAACAAGCTTTCAAACTGCTATGCAAGGATATGTACAAAATGGATTGCATTTGTGTTTTTAATTTAAATGTAAAAAATCATTTATCAATATTCGTTTTTTCACAGACAGGCTGACCATGACCGGCATGACTTTATTTTGGTTCAAATATTATGTAGAAAATCATAACAGAAACTATCATAACCATGTCTATTAAGAATAAGAATCCAATTGTATACAGTTAACAGTACAGTAAAATGCCTTCACTGTTGTTATGCAGCAAAAATGTTATATTTTTATTAGCTTTTAGTATTTTCTTGTCAAGTTTAAAAAAAACTCATCTTTTTCTTCAAAACATGTTTTTTTGTTCTGTTGTCCGGAATAATAAATTGACGCTAGGTATAACAGATTGATGCACCAACAAATCAACCGGAACAACAGCTGTCCATAGTCATCTTACCTGAGATGATCCAACGAGCAATATGCAACAAGGCAGGAGGTAAATCTGCAGGTCACGATGGACTTGTCATAGAACACGTAAAGCATGCGGGGGGGGTACGTAACAACTCTGCTGGCCTCTTTCTTCACTGCCATGATCGGACTCGGACACATTCCGACAGAAATGTCCAAAACCATAATAATACCGATCCCCAAAAGCCGTCAATTGAACCTGACATCATCCGTTAATTACAGGCCCATATCTCTTGCCACAATAACTGCAAGAATCTTTGAAAAAGTCATCTTACACTTAACCGAAGACAAGCTCAATACAGAGGACTCCCAAATGGGCTACAAAGCTGGATGCTCTACTGATACAGCCATATATAGTATGAAACAAACAATTGAATATTATAAAGTCAGAAAAACAACGGTATACGCATGCTTCCTAGACTTGAGCAAAGCTTTTGACAGGGTTAGTCATAATAAGTTGTGGAAAAAACTGACCGAACGACAAGTACCACCGCAAATTATTAATATATTAAGTACATGGTACAACCAACAGGAAAATTTTATCAGATGGAATGATAGCCTATCAGAAGCAGTTCAAGTAAAGTGCGGCGTTAGACAAGGAGGCTCAATGTTCCCAGTGCTGTTCAATGTATACATGGATGAACTTAGCAAAACTCTGAAGAAAACAAGAATCGGATGCCACATTGCTGGGGTATGTATGAACAATATCAGCTATGCAGATGACATGGTCATACTTGCCCCATCGATAAGAGCAATGAAAAAACTTCTAGCCATATGCGAATCGTACGTTATTAGTCACGGGCTGATGTATAATGCTAAAAAATCGTCACTGCTGATTTTCAAGGCAAATACGGGTCCTGCTGTCATTCCGCCCATACGTCTCGGCAGAGCCAATCTTCAAATCTGCAGCGAAATCAAATACTTGGGGCATGTCATCACTGATGACCTAAATGATAAAAATGACATAGAACCCCAAAGAAGAGCGCTGTGCGTACGTGCCAACATGCTCGCCAGGAGATTTAATAGGTGCAGTCCTCCGGTAAAAAAGCAACTATTCCAGACATACTGCATGAGCTTTTACACTAGCGAACTATGGACAAGATATACACAAGGCGTCATGGACACACTTCAAGTGCAATATAATCACACTTACAGGGCGCTGTTTGGCCTCCCTTGGAGATGCAGTGCCTCGCAGATGTTCGCAGAGGGAAGGGTGCATGGGTTCGCTGCTTTGATGCGCCACAGAATAGCCGGAAAGAGTCAGCGCTACCGGAGATCGGAAAACACTCTTGTCCAGGTCGTCGCCCAGTGGCAGGGCGCACCCCTATATCGTAGATGGAGAATTTCCCTCAGGCCACTGTAGCATGAGTTCTAAATATGTTCTTTTAATTTAATTTAATTTTAATTTAATTTTTATATTATATTTCTACAGCATGTAATTTTTTATTTTTAAAATGTATTCTTTTTATATGGCAGACAGAGTATTGCACTCACCGCTTTGTTCGGTAAAAAAGGAGATGATTAGTTTTTATTAGTATATTAGGCAATGACATTACAGACAAATGATATGTAAATATAATTTTACGATAATAGGTGCTACCTAATATCATAAAATTAATATTGGATATCCAGAATAAGGAATGTTTTTTTATAATTTGTTATTGTTTTGTTTTTCCCCTCTTCCAATAACTCTACCCAATAAAAAAAAATAGGAAATAAAAGCAGATACATTTATTTAAAGTGTAATTATTTATTTAATTTAAATACAACATTTGGAGAGCCACAATTTACAGCGGTATCTATTTAGTGTTTATTTTATATTTGGGATTTTATATACGTTCATCAACGAAAAATTCTATGAATTTAATAGTTTCATCACATATCCAAACTACCGCCATTACGTTGAAAAATGTTTCGAAGTTATGTAAATACTTCTAACTAGGACGTCAGCTCCGGAGTACGTTCAAGCGGATACTGACCAGTTGGCCACGTGTAGGGGCGACCGCCATCGTTGGCCCACTATCCACTGATGTGCGGACGAAGTGCCCGTCAGACCGACTCAAGAATGAGGTGTCCATAGAAGCACAAGTAAACAATTTGGGAGCTATCTCTGGGTTGAAACTCACAAATACTTGGTTAACCCCTGTGAATCCGCACAAAGTATTTAAGTTCGTCTGATTTACAATTTGTTGTTAACAGTTCGATTGCCATCTCTAATACATGGATGCAACATAGATATTGACTGTCTCAATGTAATGTGTCGAATCCGCAACATTTAGATTTTCGTTTTATTGTCTTAAACTATCTAATTTAATACATATTTTCAGATGATGCGAAAAAAGGTTGAGTTTTCCTCTAAATTCTCGTTTTTTGTAACAAAAATTAATGAAACTGCACAAGACATCCGGAATAAAAAGTCGAATCTAACTTTATTTTCACTGTCCCACTGGAGAGTTTACCAACATATATTCTGAGAAAAACAGCATTTTGGAAAAAATAAGCGAGTAATTACGAAATTACACTCAGCGGGCACACGGGGAGGTAAATGCGACAAACGCTCTGGCTTCTAGCGATTTGTCAGCTGAAAATCTGGCTTTCAAGAGGTTTATGTTATATTTTCATATGAAGCGGTAACTTGGTGATGTGACATTATAATTTCAAAAATAAAACAATAACTTTGTTTACATCACTTTTATTTATACTTTAGCTGACCGGGTTTTGCTACTACCGTAGCTTCTTCAGGGCAGTATACAACTAAAGTAAACCCGGTCGGCTAAAGTATAAATAAAAGTGATGTAAACAAAGTTATTGTTTTATTTTTTAAATTATAAGGTTTATGTTAGTTTATCAACCTACCAAAATGCAGATTCGACATCTTACGTTGGGACCATCGATATGTTGAGTGTGTCTTACAAGTATTTAGATAGGCCGTGTTCGACAGAGCTAGCAGCATTCATCCATTGCATACTGGTGAACCTACGAGGAATTCGGTGGACTCGAATGAAACATCTGTTCGCAGTTGATGTTGGCTTCATAAGGGTCGTTTCACTAACTCATTTTTTTGTTAGACAACATAGATGTGGAATACAAGCGTCATTGACGTTTTCAAATATCGAAATTGACCTGTCTGGGACCTAGGAGTTGAGAGGTCTTATGTAAATTAGCGACTTCAGTTTTCTTTTAAATCCTTATACATATATCACACTTTTGGGGATTTTCTGTTCAGTGCGCCTGACACAAATTTGCAAATTATGGAAAAATACAAAACAGTTTTTGAAAATGCTTTATTTTCTCTATCAATAATAGTACAAAAAATAGATGACAATAATTTAATTATCGCCATCATCAGTATTACAAAAGTCCTTACATAATGATTAACCTCTTGAAAGCCGAATTTTCAGCTGACAAATTGCTAGAAACCAGAGCGTTTGCAGCGTTAGCCTCGCCGTGTGCCAGCTGAGTGTAATTTCGTAATTACCCACTTGTTTCTTCCAAAATGATGTTTTTGTATTTATTAAAATTATATGTATACATACATCATAAGCAGTTTCCCCAGAATAGCTTTACTGATTTAGAGAAATGATTTCTCATGTTACAAAATAAAGTTAAATAAAGAAAAAACAAAAATATTTCTGAAGTTTTACTTTATTTTCCATACTTTTGTGGTGTTTATTAGAAAAACGTCAATATGAAAACTTGATAGAAAAGACGAGACTCGTGTATTGGCCAATGGTGGCGAACTCTGATATCGGTGACAGGATATTATTTATTTTCTCAGTTGGTGCAAATGAAAATATTTTAAAGTAGTATTATTCATTTGACAATCGAATAACATTTATTCGAGTATTGTATCAACATACTTTAAGGCTCAAATTCCTTGAGAACGTGACCATTCCGAATCAGCGCCTTAGTTTAGATAATTTTCCTCTGAGTCTATGTTATTTTGAAAGGAATTAACCTGGGTCTTAAAGAAACTCATATTGTTGGAGGGAAGAAACACAGAGGCTGGCAAATCATTCCAAAGCCAAGCTGTTGACCTCAAGTTGTAAAAACGATCCATTCTCATGTTTACAAATGTCAACACTGTACAAATGTTGGGCACACATTTAGCGTGTTTTCCGAGTGCCCACCGGTGCCGAAGGGATCAATGACGCTAGTTCCTTGAAGCACCTTCCGGTAGAGCAAAAACAGCATTCCCACCTATTGCCTGCGCTCTAAAGATTGCAATCTGCTTGTTAAGATAGGGGAATCTATCAAACGGGCCGCCCGTTTCTGCACAGAGTCAAGGGTATTCAATTATAGGGAGGTATATTTTTTAATTGATAAACTAAAGTTCTTAAAAACTTAAGACAAGATTTTTGTGCATAGCGCAGAGGGTAACAATTATTATTTTTATAAACAATAATTATTAATCTAAAACACTCATCCAAATTGAAAAAACCTTCCGAGTAAAGATAAATGTCGCCGGCAGGACTCGAACCAGCACCCTTCTAATGTCCGGTTAGATGCTCTACCGTTGAGCTACGTCGGCTTATCGCAAACCCGCCAAGTTAATCAATATATACTAGTGTTCCATTCAATAATTACTGTTTTTATTATATTTTCACCTGTAAACAACCAACTTTTATTAGTATGAGAGAGGCTTGTAACGGCTAAATCCCTCAAATAGATGGCGTCGAGACAAATTATGTCTACATTTTATTGGTGAAAATTGCTTTGACTTGTCAAATATTTATTAATTGATAAACTAAAGTTCTTAAAAACTTAAGACAAGATTTTGTGCATAGCGCAAAGGGTAACAATTATTATTTTTATAAACAATAATTATTAATCTAAAACACTCATCCAAATTGAAAAAACCTTCCGAGCAAAGATAAATGTCGCCGGCAGGACTCGAACCCGCACCCTTCTAATGTCCGGTTAGATGCTCTACCGTTGAGCTACGTCGGCTTATCGCAAACCCGCCAAGTTCAGAATTGTGAGATGAAGACTTTTATCCACCTCACACAGCATTATTGTTGCAAGAGATCATGACTCGATAATTATTAAAAATTAATCAAATCTATTAAGAATGAAGTGGTAAAATATAAATAAACTTCTTAAAAAGTTGCTGGCACCGTTATTTGCTACTATCGTCCCAAAAGCTAAAAGGACCAACGGTGGGATACTCTGCTTGAGCCTGTAAAAGTATCTATAGCCAATTTTAATAATAAAGCTAACATGGATAATACATTTATTAATTGCAGTGAGTAGATTCAGTGCTGGAAAAAAGTTATCATTATATTTCTTATTGTCACAAATTTTGGTTCGGTTTAGTTACCTTTAAATCATATTTTACAATAAGTTCAATAAATCACAGGGGTGCACCAATTTTTAAAAGGATTTTAAAAGTCAACATGACTACAATCATTTTTATTTAGATTTAGTTTGAGGTGTTTCAACCACTGTCACATTTCGTCACAAACAGTACAAACAGGCGTATCTCATATTTAGCAACATTCCAGGAGAGCCAAAAAACGGATTCTTATACATTTTATTACATTTTGTTTTTTACAGTAACTCCACACACGAGGCTCTGAGGAAAATAATTTCCCTCAAGGCCTATGCCATCTTTGGGGATGCTGTGTGGAGGGTCTTTTAGAGGATAGGAAGGAGTGAACTCGGGTCTTGAAGAGACCCATGTTGTAGGAGGGAGGAAACACAGAGGCCGGCAGATCATTCTATAGCCGAGCTGTTGAACACAAGAATGAGTCGTAGAAGTGACCCGTTCTCATGTGCGCGTTTGGCGTGTTTCCCGACTATGCACCGATGCCGGAGGGATCAATGACGCTAGTTCCTCAGAGCATCTTCCATTAAAATACCGGTAGAACAAGGACAGCATTCCCACCTGATATCTGTGCTCCAAAGATTACAATCTGTTAAGATATGCGAATCCAAACGGACCGCCCATCTCTGCACAGAGTCAAGGGTTTTTTTCAGATATTTTGGGGCTCCCGACCAGAGGTGGCTGCCAAATTTAACAGTGGGGCGCACTTGCGATTTGTACAGGGTCAGTAGTTGTGTACTATTAAAGTATCTGCGGGCTCTGTACAATATGCCCAGCTTCTGAGAGGCTAACTTTACTCTGGCTTCGATGGAGCCCCCATACCTGAGCTGGTCATTTAAGGTTACACCATGCAAATCAATGGATATTTCGCTAATGTGGTAGAAAAAAGCATAGTTAAAACCCCATTCGCAAACGTGTAATAAAATGTACAAGATTCCAGCAAAAAAAAACAGTTATTTGCTACACTGGAAAAGCAGTTAAATATGTATGAGATATTTGTGTTGTAGGCGATGATTTAATTTGACGATGGGTGGCATTGAGTTTTTGAGCATTGAGCCATTTTAACGGTCCCCGTTAAACGTCGATTCTTCTGTGATTAGTCGTCAAGCATAATAGCATAACCATAAATGTTTTTCGGCTGATCAGAAGCTGAAACAGACTGAGAATCGGCATCGTTCAATGCGGTATGTTCAAATGTCAAAAATTCAAAATGGCGGTGATAGTGAATCAAATGTGACGAAGATTGAAACATCCCAACCTAAATTGCATTTCAGGCGGAATGTCACAAAACTGTGCTATAGCAATGTAATTTAAAAATTACAATTTTTATTTTAGGAACTAAATTTCTTGGGTTATGAATAACTTAACAATATTTGAATTCCTCTTACTATTATCATTAAAGTGGGAAAGAGTTGCTTGTGCAATGATGGAGGACTTAGCTAGTAAAGTAATTGAACCCAAGGCATCAAGGTGGGAAGCCATAAAGTTTATCAACTCGGCTTTTAACTAATCATTATAATATTCCAAGAAATATATCTATACCTACTTTAAAAAAAACGCAGAAAGTTCCTGAGCGCACTCCACCCATCACCCTATAATGCGTCAAAAGCAGGAAAAACGTATGCAAAATGTCATATTCAAATGTTGATGGTATTCTATACAAAAAATGTAAACGCAATGCGCATTTGAGGGAAGACTCGTTTGTATTAGTGTCACAAAAGGCCATGCCTATCGGTATAAATTACAAATGTAACAATCAACGCCATCTGTTGGTACATCTATTAATTAGTACAACTATACTAATGGAATAATTAACATATTATGTTGGCTTTCTTTCATGCAATTGTGCGGTTGAAAAAATATTGGAATTTTATAAATCCAGTAATTGGCTTGAAATATGCATAACTGAAGCAGTTATTTGAATATTTGATAGCGACTTAGTCATTCTTAGAAATAACTTACCACATTTGTGCAATTTTTTTAAAAATACCAATTAATTCAATGTTTTTCTTACTGCGTACCCCAATGACATTACAAACAATAGACACGTTGTAAGCTCACAAAATTGCAAGCAAAATATACGGTAATTGCCATACTTTGATTTAGTTTAACCGTCACGCGTCGCGTGAGGTTGTCTGCTGTCTCTAACCAAATTGTACAAAAAGTGCCAAAATGCCCTCATTTCCATTACATGGCAAACACCCGTAAAAGCCATGGAATAACATTTCATTTGTAAATATGCGCAAATTACTTAATATTACACATAATACAATAATTGTAATCGGGAAACAATCAACGACATTTCAAACAAACAACAGAAATAATTATTATTTCCATGGTTTCCCGAATATGTTAAACATCATTAGAGAAAGTGAGATAGCGTAGTGTCATCTCATTAACACCCGTGATATTCGACGCAACTTTGAATTATGAAAAAGACATACGGACGCACATCCATTGCGTTCAACAGACATATCTTTTGATTGTCCATCTTTGTCATATGAACACGATGTTTGAATTAAGAAATTACTGCAAACGTAAAAGTACTTGTTACTAGTGCCATATTTTGTCAGACAATGTATCTATAAGTTTGTAATGTCATTGACCTACCGTGATTAAAAACTCTGTGCACGCGACCGTAGAGCATTCACTGTAAATAGAACATATTGTTAAATATGATATTATTTTATGAATAAAATGTTTTTTGCTATTCAAAGTACAATAAAATTGTTACAGCTTAAAAATTACAATTTTTTGGTATAAATTTATAATAAAGGACGAAATTTAATTAACAATGAGTATTTCTTCTCCAATTTCTTAAACAGTGTAAAACAAACAAAAATTCTCAGTAAGAATTATAGCCACGCATGTTTTTATTGTTAGTTCTAAGTCATTAGTGACTTTGGTAATCCGAAAATATTTCGTATGAAAGTGTTCCTGTATTTTGAAAAGGTTTAGAACCAGTGGTCCAAGCATTTATACATATGAAGGTTTCGGTTATAGTATACTTGATATGGAAACTAGACCCTTGTCACCTTTAACGACCCTCCACACTAGCGACCAAATTCTTGTAAAGGTTTTGCAAAATTTGATATTCAATAGACAAATGAAAAAAAATCTAAAATGTAACTCTGCTACTATAAGGGCTGGTTTTATAATCATCCAATCGCAACGCTTAATACAATTTTTAACAAATATTTTTGGTCTACTGTCCAATTTCGCCGTTTTAAAACTTTCGTCAGATTACCGGTAGTTTGACAGCTGCCAGTTGTTGCCCGACGATCGCTTATTTGAAACCGTGCACTATGTTAATTAAAAAATGGATCCCTTTTGGAGCAGTGAAAGTAATGACGAGCAATTGGAAATTATTCTCTACAAAAAAATAAGGTTACAAATGGATAACGGTCCGTTAACGAAAAATAGTTCGTTACATAATAGAAATTTGGTATGAAGTTTGTTTATAAAACTGGCCTTAACGTAAATACAACCTTATAATGAACATCTTCAAATTTCTTGTCTCGTCCAATTATAAGTTAAAGTCACTATGTGTCGTACAGCTAGTATGACACTTAATGAGTTTTACCTCTAAGGGGACGATATATAAGGTATTTAGTGAATATAGAGTAGAAATTAAAACATGGAAATGGATGGAAAAATGTATTAATTAAAGTTGCATTTTCGATTTATGACTTAGATCTCCAAACGAATCTCAGATTTTGAAATGCTTTTATCGCTAATGTGGAAAGCCGTTAAAGAAAGAGCGAAGAAATCATTCAAACAGGAAACTTATTCCATCGGGAAATAAAGCTGGGCCACACTCTGATAGATCTCGACGTCTTCCTTCAAAAACACGCAGAAGATGACTCTCTCGAGGGATCCGTCGTGCTTCTTGATGTCGTCTTCCAGGACTTTCCGGGCCGTGGCGCAGGCGATATGGGCGGCCGGGCGGTTCGGAAACCCGTATACCCCGGTGGAAACGCATGGGAATGCGATGGCAGCCAGTTTGTGTTCCTGTTGCAGTCGGAAGCAGGATTGGTAGCAAGACTTGAGTTTCTCGTGCGATTTGTCCTGTGGTCCCACGGTGTGGATTATATCTGAAATATTAGGACAAAATGATGTAAAACAATAGTGCATAAATAAATAAATCAGTAACGGCTTAATTCTCCGATAGAGCTTGTAGGGCTATTAACGGGACCCTGCCACCTCACACTCGGCAACCTGATACATGCAGCTGTTGGGAGTGGAAAGCAAAACACTAATAGCTGGAGGAAATGTCAACAAGATGAAGAAATATCATGACATTATATTGTACCAGGAGACATGGCTTAACACCTATGACAACCCTGCTGAACTTTAATAAAGGGACTCGGCCAAGGGGATAAGGTGAAATATGGGAGATAGCAGGGGGAACACTGCCACCTCACACACAACAACCTGAAACATGGAGCTGTTGGGAGTGGAAGTGGAAGCAAACACTAATAACCGGAGGAAACGTGAAGAGTATCAAGTAAACTCATGTCCCCGTCGATATATCACTATTAGATTTGGCGTGTCATACAAATTAGTATGACAATTTTGGCTCACCGTAATTTCATAACACAACTCCCTATGGAATTCTGTTGTCTCACTTCGAAAGTCTAGCACGCTTCGCTCCAAAATAACACATAGTGTAAAGTTAACCCCAAATCGCATGATGTAATATGTCATATGAAGCCAGAAAGACACGCGTCACAAGTTTGAAGTTGAAATTTGAGAACCCAACTGCATGTTCCGCACTGTATGCAAAGCCATTGATGGGCGTAGTTTTTAACAAAACTACTGTTGTAACTAGAATACATTCACATGTTACAAACTCATACAATAACAGGAGGGAGAAAATTTTCAATTTATCAATTGTTAGTTTTTTGAAAACGCTCTCTCCAAACGATCTGTGATGTACATATTTTTTAAAGTATTCATATAACTGTTTAATTTGTCAATAATAAAGTCCGCGATAATCCCTATCTAAAATATCTTTAACTGTCCTAATTTTGTGTTTGAAAAATGATCTCGATAAAGTTAGCCACTCTGTCGATGCAAACTTACTGGGAGACAAATTTGCTCGATGTAGACTGACAAAAGATAACAACCTATTCTTCTTGGGATCTTTTGACTATGAGATTAGTGCCGGGAAGGTTTACAGAGCAGTTTTAATGAAATCCAATTTGTAAAACGGTTGCTATAACATTTAAAAATTAGTATGAAAAACATTGAACCTGCCATGTTGTATTGAGGTTAGTCCATAGACATACCACTCTGGTTAGCCACAGATTACATATTCAAAAGAAGAAGGTTTTTTTGGGTAGAATATTTTCAAAATGGATAACACGAGTAGGTACCTACTTAAGAACTTTGTGATTTAGATATATTTTGAAAAAAATAAACGTTTGGAAAGAAATAAAATATTCAAATGAATATTTCTTTATTTGGAGATAGTTACTTTCGCTGTGAAATCAAATATGGCACCCTAATGACAAGCAAGAATTCACAACTTCATTCCAAAAAAAAATCCTGAACAAGGCCGGGTACACATCAGCTAGTATTTTAATATAAATAAATTACTTACATTTAGCAGGGAGATAGTAGCCCCCGGTCATTTTGGCCTCGCCAACATTGCAGCCGAGAAGTGACAAACATTCTCTCTGAAATATTCAAATTACACTTAACATTAATTCTTCTAGTAGGTATTTATTTATAAACAAGGAACACCAGTGAAAAATATTATGGCTTAAAAAATATGTTCATAATACATCAGCAAACGCCGATTATGAATATACTAGTTGAAGTACACGGGGTTATAAATAGTTTGGAGTTAAGTTTTATAATCCCTAACCCTAACCCTACCCCTACTTCTACTCCCTACCCAGTAATTTTCTTCTTATTTTGAATATCAAGTGTGCAAAACTATAACTAAAATACATGTATAATATAATAATTTAAGTGTACAGTGGTTTATAAAGTAAAAGAGAAAATAATATAATAACAGTTATAGTTGAATACAATTATGTACAGTAAAGTTGATTCTGACAACCTCAAAAATGAGATTTGGGATTTGGGAAAGATGGAACAAATGAATGAAAGTGAAGTTAGTTTGCATTTTTTGGTACACTGCAAAAATAATAGTGGTGAGATGCTGATATTTTACAATGTGTCCTACAATTAAAAGCAGTTAAATGTTTAGAATTAAAAACATCTCGAATTTTTGCATATAAAATCGAGTATAGTGAATCTATCTAACGGCAAATTTTCAGCTAAAACCGATTTACTCGGAAGACAATTGTGATAATTAAAATTCTTTGTGAGGTACTTACAGTTGAAATATGTTTTTCCCGCTTTTGAAAATGGCAGACTTTTCTTAATTGTTTTATAATGACATGAATGCTATTAAGGCAATTAATTTAAATTTGTGTGGTAATAAATCCCTGAATTATTTAAAAGAATTTTATTGTTAAGGTATCGCGGAGAATAGATAATTTTTCTTATTTTATTTATTAACGTTATTAGGATCATTAGTTCTTTTGTTTATCTCTGGTTGTTCCAGTAAATGATCTAACTACAGTTTGAAAATGGCATTGATCGCAGAAACAGAAATTGCCGCAGCCACAATAATAAATTTGTGATTTTAATTAACGGATTTTCTACAAATTAAACACAATAAGAATTAATATCCACATTTATACGATCCAGAGCCATTTAGGCCCCATTTATGCATCATGTTCCCACAGCGAGTGTGACTGCACCGGATGCGGTTTAGTGAGGACGGCGTCTTGCGAGGGAGAGAACCCCGGCAGTTTAGTAGTCGGGTCCACAATATTATAATACACAAACCACCATAAATGAACAATTTTCATACCTTTAATTCATGTCCCGCAGCCCTGTGGATAGCTCCATCCACACCACTCCCCCCGGCCAGCTTGCTGTTGGCTGCATTGACTATGACATCAATCTGAAACCATTATTTCACATTTATGTTGGTATTATGATATTATCTATGAATATTGTCTGTACTTCATAACCTCTTCCTGTCAACCAGAGTGGTTAATAAATGACATTGCATTTATAAATGTGTTCTTATTAAACTCCACAATACAACTATTTTAATACTATTTATTTAATCATTGAACAAGATAATATTAACAAATCTCCTGGAGGTTCATAAAGATTTGAAGGGGGTCTGTGGCAAAGAAATAAAAAGGGGGGTCCACGAGAAGTGAATGGGGGTCAATGGATCAGAGTTTGTTTATACTGCACGCAGAGTATAGCACCGTAGTAAGTTTCGCTCGATAAGCCTTAAAGCGAATCGCGTCCACGCAAGCACGTTCATGTGCAAGTTTTTAAAAATTTTTATACCAGAAGCAATGCATCTAAAAGATCTTCATAAAGTAAAAACGATTAACTGGGAAAATAATATAACTCGTGTATATTTTTGGATGAAAAAAATAACATAAATGACATAAAAAAGAAAAATAAGCATGTTCATCAGTTCTACAGATATTAATAATTAAAGATTCAAGCCGGGATTGAACTGGTATAGATTTTGTAAGTGATTTTGCGTGAACAAAATCTACTCTATTTCAGCCCTCACCGGGATTCAACTGGTATAGGTTTTGTAAATATGCTAACGGGACTGGCGTCTCTACCAACTGAGCTACTGCTGAGACCTAATTATTTCCAGTCATTTTCATCGATCTCTTCAATTGAAGAATTATTAATATTATCCTCAATTAATTCCAATAATTTTGGCTGCGAGTCAAGTTTTTTGGGTTCAAGTTCCAGTTTACCTTTACCTTTTTATTTTCTGTGTCTTTTTCTGTTTCCATGTTTCATTGAGATTTGTTAATATTATCCTTTCAATTATTAAATATTACAATGAGATGTTTATAAGCTTCAATAAGTTATTCTGATAAATTGAATATTATTTATTAATTAATTATTATTTATCAACACTCCGAGAACCAACTAACCATCACGCCGTTTCTCCCGCATGGGTGGACAGAGACGATGAGATGAACCTCCAAATAACTCGGTCGTGGTACACACCCCGATCAAGTTCACTTGATGGTGCCAAGTCTTTCTCGGGCGTCGCCGACTGCTTCTACCATTTACATTCGCTTCATATATATTCTCCTTACACTCCTTTTTTCGTTTACTTGCTCTACATGCCCAAACCATCTAAGCATCCCTTTCTTAATCTTACTCATTACGCTAACATTAACCTTGCATTCTTTGCGAATCTCAACATTTTTCACAATTAATGTTAGCGTAATGAGTAAGAACATTTATCAGCCTCCGAAGAACAACTCAAATAATTCTTCTGCTTACTTCGAGTACACACCCGATCAGAAAAAGCACTTGAGCTTACGGGCGTCGCCGACTGCTTCTACCATTTACATTAAATATATATTCTCCCTTACACACTCCTTTTTTCGTTCACTTGCTCTACAGCAAACCATAAGCATCCCTTTCCTTATAAATTAAAGCTACTTATTAACATGAATCTCAACATTTTCTATGTTCAGAGATCTCATTTCATTTCTACAGTATTCAGTCTACTTTCATCCTTCCTCTCCCAGTTCCACTCCTCAATGTCAAACATCAGGGCAGGTATCAGCAATCCATTGTGGCCTGCTAGCTTCACTGCTTTGAACAGTTTTTGTCAGTGCCGGCGGTATACAGTCCTCCATTAACGGAGTTTCCTGAGAATCAATTAATCAATTCATTATTCATCCGTATTGCAACTGAACAAAGAGCTGCTCGAGAAGAATAAGAGAAAAGTACTGGATATTCAAATATAGTCACTTAACATAACTAAAGCCATTTCACTGCCGTCCCAGGAACCATTCATGGGATAACCAACACCTCTACCATAACTCACCCCAAGTGGTTCTAGAGGCAGGTGAATTAGCAGGGGTGCCGGGTTCATAGGGGTGAGGTTTTGTTTGAGGATGGTGGATGTATCTGCACTAACTGCAAGGTGGGCCGGTTGAGGAAGACCCTTTGACTCTCTTGAACTCTATGGACCCGTCATCTTACCGTTGAGTGGGAGGGATGGATTAATGTCTATCACTCCTGGACATGCTGACCCTCACACATTCCTACCCACTCCTCATACCTTTTCCTTACAGAATTTCCTATCCCCCAAAGATGACATAAGGCACTGAGGTAAAATAATTTAAAATGGTAAGGTAATTAAATTATAAACACTCGAAAAAGACATGCTTTATCAAGTGAATCAAATACTGAGTCATGAGGGGTATGTCGTCAAGAGTCAGAATAAAAGAAGAGTATGTGAATGAACCAAGAAGTATGCAGAGACAGAGTTATGCGGTGGTCAATCCTCTGCTCACTCGCCAGAAAGCAGCGAGAGTTGTTAGTTAAGCATATGCAAAATAATTCATATAATTTTGAAGAAGATAATATTAACACATCCCAAATGAACCACGAAACCGAAAAAACAACAGATTAAAAAGATTTCAGTCGCAGATCTGGGACTCGAACCCAGGACCTCTACCTACCTATCAGCAACCAACTTAGCTAATGAGACCAGTAATTCTGTTGTTTTTTTGGTTTCGTGGTTCATTTGGGATAAGAGACTAATAATATCTTCAATGATTAAAATATTACAATGAGGTTTACAAACTTCTATAAGTTATAAAAATAAATTGAACATATAATTTACATTAATTACGTTTGTTTCTCCGACATGGAGGTCGTCTTTCATTGTATACTTTGGCGATTAAAGCTAATGTTTATAACTAAATATTGCCACAAAGCAAATTAAATCAAAAGAAGTCATGTTTGGCTCAAAACTACCATATTATTAGAAGATCTTAAAATTCAACAATTCCACTTCACTGTTATCACATAGATTTTAAAATAAAACTCTCAGATTACTAAAAATTAGAAAAAATATTGACATACGCGAAAATGCTAAATGTGCATATAAATTCATTTAAAAGTTTGAAGTTTTTGTATGGAATCTTTAGGTTTTTTAGTTTTATCTGCAAACCCAAACTAAGAACCTAATAACTTATTTTATATGTAATTAATATACTGTATTATGTTCTCAGGTTGGGTTAAAATAAAAAAAAAGAAGCGAAATTTAGTCATTTCACCGAAGATTCAACTGAGAAAAATAAGAATAAAGCAAAACGTTCACTGCGTTATATTTAATTTATTTGCAAACCTCTAGTTCAGTGATGTCACCTCTCCAGATGGAAATTTTGCTGGCGATGATTTTGTTCAGAGACGAATCAATGGAGAATTCCTGGAACACATCTTTATCTGCCTCCGTAAGAGGTTTGGTGGCCGCGAAGTGCTCCTTCTCGCAGTCGTCCTGCCATGTGGAAATATCATCCAAAGTAACGTACTTCTTCATCTTGTACGATTTCCTCTTGGCGTCCACATCCATCTCGAGGAAATGCTTCTTCCTCTCGGACCAAGTATCCATTTTCCTGATGATATAAGTATCTTTCTTTACGATTAATACTCTCCTGACCCCCTGTTCTAGATACCGGCACAACAACGATGGTAGCGACATGGTATGAAATTTCGTAACTTTTTGACGTTTATAAGAACCACGTGAAAAAATTATTTTTCCCACATTTATTTTTTTGAAATCCCTGAAATTTTCTTATGTTTACTGACGACAATAATAATTACAGGCGGCCTCGACTTTCGCACATGTTGGTTCCCAAAAAGGTTTGCGAAAGTTTGAAAGCAGAGGGATGTAAAAAAAAAACACACACACAAAAATTGTACTTAAAATTTTTATTTATCAAAAATTACTAACTAAGTACATATTAAATAAAACTTATACTCTTAAACTTGTCAAGGGTTAGTTGTATTGTACTTTTTTTCTTTTCTTCATAGAGAGTTCTGTAACAGGCAGTACTATTATGGATCGCCCTACGCACTTGAGATATGCGTTCTCCATTGGGATCACATTCTTCCATAATATTAAAAAATGTCTCGAGATGCGTAAAAGCTTCGTTCATGGGTCTTGATGATTTCTTCTGGTTCTTCTTCCTCAATTTCAATTTATAAACTATTTTCGTTCTCTTGTCGGTCCATTAGAAATTCACTAGTCAAGGGTTCAGAATGAGACTCAATCATCTCATTAACACATTAACATCTTCACTGTTAACATCCAGGTTTAGTTCGTTCATTAGGTGAACTATTTGAAGGTTTCTGGAGTTTCATAAAAATTTATGAAATCACTCATCATTTGTGGGCATAGTTGCTTCCACGAACATTTCATTGTTGACTCTTTTATTTCAGCCCATGCGTCTCCAATATTGTTTATTGCGTTCCATACGTTATACTTCTTCCAGAAATCTTTTAATGTGGGCCCACCTTCCATGTCAGTTGCCTTGATGGCCTGATTCATTATCGACCGCATATAATATCGTCTAAACGTAGCTATCACCGTTTGATCCATGGGTTGTATGAGACACGTAGTATTGGGGGGAAGAAACACAACATTGATTTCTGGGTATAAATTTTCTAGAGATTTTGGGTGTCGTGGAGCATTATCTAAGATTAATAATGCTTTGAATGGTAACTTATTAACTTCACAATAATGTTTTACTGCTGGTACGAAATGTGAAGTGAACCAATCTTTAAATATTAAAGCAGTAACCCAGGCTTTTTTATTGGATTTCCAAATGACTGGAAGCAATGTTTTTATCTCTCCCTTCCAATGCTCTAGGATTTTCTGCTTGATATGTTAACATTGGCTTCAATTTTAAATTTCCACCAAGAAACAATGTCAATCGGTTTTTAGAAGGTTTATGACCAGGGGCAACTGATTCGTCCTTTGATAAGAATGTACGATTAGACATCTTCTTCCAAAATAAACCAGTCTCATCTACATTGAACATTTGACTAGAGGTATATTATCCATCTTCAATAATTTTGGACAATGACGAAATAAAGTCTTTGGCAGCATCTTCATCCTCATCAGCTAATTCTCCAGTGAATTTAATATTGTGTAAATAATTCCTTGTTTTTAAATTTGAAAATCAGCCGTTACTTGCATGAAACACTGTGTTAGAATCTCCGTTAGCCTTAGCTTGATTCATTGAAGTACTCAGAGGGATGTTTTCTTGATTTTGATTACTTATTCAATAACACAAAGATTTCTTCATTTCATCCATCACTATGCCGTGCCCTTTGGAAACAATTTTTGATGATATATTTCCAATTTTTTTTTTTTACATATTCTTTAATTTTATCTTTATTCTTTAATATCGAACATATCGTAGACCTGTTTATATCACACGAACGGCCGATTGAAGCATAAGACTCTCCATTTTCAGAGCGTTTTATTATATCCATCTTCATTTCGATTGTATGAAGTTTATGGGTTCTTGATTTTTTTAGCCATATCTACTTCTCAGTTTCTTCGTTCCTCACTCATGTTAAAAAGGGTACGAAATATTTGAAACAAAACTCGCAGAACAATGCGAACAGTACGTGCGCTGACGCAAGACTAAACCTGTTGAGATTAGACGGAAGTGTGTACAAATTAGTACATACAAACGCATACGTTCGGACTCGCTCGCGCTCGTATGTTAATGCATATGTGCGAACAGAACGTGGGGATATTGAAAGAAGGGTGAATGCAGGAAACTCCATCAATGGAGGACCGAACGCGGTTGGCGCTAACAAAAAGTTGTCCAAAGAAGCGAAGCTAGCAGTCCACAATGGAGTGCTGATACCAACCCTGATGTATGGCGGTGAGGCATGGAATTGGCAGAGGAAGGATGAAAGTAAACTGAATGCCGTAGAAATGAGATCTCTGAGACGAATGTGTGGTAAAACCATGTATGAACGTGTGAAAAATATTGAAATTCGTAAAGAATGCAAGGCTGATTTAAGCGTAATGAGTAAGATTAAGAAAGGGACGCTTAGATGGTTTGGGCATGTGGAGCGAATGAACGAAGAAAGGAGTGTAAGAAGAATGTATGACGCGAATGTGAATGGAAGAAGAAGCCGGGGCCGTCCGAGGAAGACATGTCACGATCAAGTGAATCAAATACTTGAGTCGGGCCATGTCAGAAGTCAGAATAATAGAAGAGAATGTATGAGACGATATATGAATGTGCACGAAGCAAGAAGTGTATGCCAAGATCGAGTTGTTTAACTAACTAACCATCACGCCGTTTCTCTGCCTACCCCTGCAGAGAAACGGCGTGATGGTTAGTTAGTTAGTTAGTTAGAACGTAACACTTTTCACTGTACGGACCTGGTTCATACGCATTAGTGCGACAGGGAAACAACTGCACGGAAACAAAACATTTTTGCATTATCGCCAAAAAATTAAAAAAAAAAAAAACGATTTTTCAAAAATGTGCGAAATAGCGAATTGTGCGAAAGTCGAATGTGCGAAAGCCGAGGTCCGCCTGTATTTTAAAAAATTCAACAATTTGATTTCATGGAAGAATTCACGTTGGCTTGAAGAAATTGCCACAATCCTGTTAATATAATAAAAATTAATTTTATTGTAGAATCATTTTATTGTGTTATTAAAAATTAAATTATATTATATAAAATATTAACTGATGTGTACCCGGCCTTGCTCGCGATTTTTTTTTTGGAATAAAGATATGAAGTTGTGAATTCTCGTTTGTCGTTTGGGTGCTATAATTGATTTGACAACGATCTACTACCACTAAACAAAGAAACATTTATTTGAAAATTTTATTTCATTCCAAAAATTTATTTTTTCAAAATATATTTAAATAAAAAGTTCTTAAGTAGGTACCTACTTGTGTTTTCAAATTTGTAAATATTCTACCCAAACAAACCTTCCTTTGAATATGCAATCCATATAACAATTTTCGAGAAAATTGAGAACACACAGACAAATATATATTTTTATAATAATATTAATAATAATAAATGGATTATTTCTATACCGCCGTTTTCGTGAGAAAATAACCTCAAGGGCGCTTTACAATATAGTTTATATATAGAAGATAGAAAGATGAACATACAATAGTTTTAGTAAGTAACAAATACTCGTACACATTTTTTTGTTTTCCTCATAAGAGCGTGCCTGTTTGTACGGTGTAAAGACAGGGGAACTATATCATCACCCGGCTGGGTGGCGTTGTAAGACGGGTCAAGGTAGGGGCTGTAGGAAGCGATTTATTAATGCGGGTCTTGAAGAGGCCTGAATTATATGAAGGAGGAAAAACAGATTCAGGTAACTCATTCCAACGATTTCTCGAATAGGTATAAATAAATATTTTACATATTATATTGTAAATTATTATTTAAAATGATTAAACTAATGTTTACAAGACAAGATTTTTTTTATGCATAGCACAAATATTAAACAAATTATTATAAGCAATAATTATTATCTGAAAAATCATACAGATTGAATAATCTTCCGAGAAAAAATACATGCTGCCGACGGGACTCGAACCCGCGACCTTTCATTTACCGGACAAGTGCTCTACCACTGAGCTACGGCAGGTTATTCATTACCCGCCAAATTAGTCAACATGTACTAGTTCTTCAGACTACAATCATTGCTTATTACATTTTTTCTCACTGGAAACAACCATCTTTATTTTTGTGGGAAAGGCGTTGTAAGTGCTAACTTTCTCACTAGATGGCGTCGAGATTCTATCGAATCTTCATTTTATTGTAAGAATATTTTTTACTTGCCAGATATTATTATTTTAAATGATTAAACTAATGTTTACAAGACAAGATTTTTTTTATGCATAGCGCAAATATTAAACAAATTATTATAAGCAATAATTATTATCTGAAAAATCATACAGATTGAATAATCTTCCGAGAAAAAATACATGCTGCCGACGGGACTCCCGAGTCCCGTCGGCACCATGTATTTTTTCTCGGAAGATTATTCAATCTGTATGATTTTTCAGATAATAATTATTGCTTATAATAATTTGTTTAATATTGTAAATTACTTTGTGGCATCAGTTTCAACGAAATGATTAAGAAGTAAATAGTGGTATATCAAAAAATTTGAATCATGTTATTTATTTATTTTGAGCAATATTAGGCGAAATGTTTCAATAATGATGCTAGGTAAAAGATAAGTGACTGAATGGTATATCTCGTATGTAAGTGCTATACTGGAGTAGGTAGGAACCATAGAGAACAGAGCTTCATCGTGCGAACGTCGCTCTGCCCTCATCTTATCGGATTTAGAACATTCCAGTTGGTATTCTTGATTCGGTTGTAGAACTTCGAGCAGCGTGGTCTTTACGCTTTTGCTAGTGCCGGTATTTTATTTCTGATCGTAATTGTTAATTAAACAAGATGTACAGGCTTACAAATACAATCCGGTGCGGTTTCGCGGCTCGCCACATCTCTCTGGCTTCTCGCGCGTACGCTAAGGATGTCCGATTCGGGGCAGAAGTTCGAGCTCTCATGCTCCAGGGAGTGGATATTCTTGCCGACGCCGTTGCCGTGACTATGGGGCCCAAAGGTCGCAACGTGATTCTAGAACAGTCCTGGGGGTCTCCCAAGATCACAAAGGACGGAGTCACGGTCGCCAAGGGAGTCGAACTCAAGGACAGGTTCCAGAACATCGGTGCTAAGCTCGTGCAAGATGTCGCCAACAATACTAACGAGGAGGCCGGGGATGGAACCACTACCGCCACCGTCCTCGCGAGGGCCATCGCCAAGGAAGGCTTCGAGAAGATTTCCAAGGGCGCCAACCCAATTGAGATTAGAAGGGGCGTTATGTTAGCCGTCGATTGCATCATCACGAAGCTGAAGGAGATGTCCAAGCCGGTTACAACCCCCGAGGAGATTGCGCAGGTCGCCACCATCTCCGCCAACGGAGACACAGCTATCGGACAGCTCATCAGCGACGCCATGAAGAGGGTCGGTCGCGAGGGAGTCATCACCGTGAAGGACGGCAAGACCCTCGTGGACGAGCTGGAAGTCATTGAAGGTATGAAGTTTGACAGAGGATACATTTCCCCCTACTTTATCAACTCCTCTAAGGGCGCCAAGGTCGAGTTTCAAGACGCCCTGGTGCTCTTCTCAGAGAAGAAGATCAGCTCCATCCAGAGCGTGATCCCCGCTTTAGAACTAGCCAACTCTCAGAGAAAGCCTCTGGTAATCATCGCCGAAGACGTCGACGGTGAGGCGCTCTCCACCCTTGTGGTCAACAGGCTGAAGATCGGCCTTCAGGTAGCCGCCGTGAAGGCTCCCGGCTTCGGTGACAACCGCAAGTCAACCCTGAACGATATGGCCATCGCTTGTGGAGGAGTCGTGTTCGGAGACGACAGCAACCTGCTGAAGCTGGAGGACATCCAAGCGACCGACTTCGGTCAGGTCGGAGAAATCCTCATCACCAAGGACGACTGTTTGTTGCTCAAGGGTAAGGGAAAGAAAGTAGACATCGACCGCCGCGCTGACCAACTCCGAGATCAGATCAAGGACACCACCTCCGAGTACGAGAAGGAGAAGCTCCAAGAGAGGCTCGCACGCCTTGCTTCCGGAGTTGCTGTTCTTCGCATCGGAGGATCCAGCGAAGTGGAAGTCAACGAGAAGAAGGACCGCGTCAATGATGCCCTTAACGCAACCAGAGCCGCAGTCGAAGAAGGAATCGTTCCCGGAGGCGGAACCGCTCTCATCCGTTGCTCCCCCGCCCTCTTACTCCTCAAGAGCGCAAACTCCGACCAGGCCACCGGTATTGAGATCGTTCGCAACGCTCTGCGCATGCCGTGCATGACCATCGCCAAGAACGCCGGAATCGATGGCGCATCAGTCGTCGCCAAGGTGGAAACCCTCGGAGAAGCTTTTGGATACGATGCCATGAACAACGAATACGTCAACATGATTGAGAAGGGAATCATCGACCCCACCAAGGTAGTGCGCACCGCCCTGACTGACGCCAGCGGAGTGGCTTCCCTTTTGACCACCGCCGAGGCTGTGATCTGTGACCAGCCCAAGGAGGAGAGTGCCGGAGGTGGCATGGGAGGAATGGGTGGCATGGGAGGTATGGGTGGGATGGGAGGAATGGGAGGTATGATGTAAGGGGAACAAATTTAAAACACCACGGTTTCTACCTGCCATAACCGCAGAGCTTCCATCAAATCAGTACTTAAAATTACTTCATATAATATTATCACAGCTTGAATAATTTTTTCTGTAGTAAAACATAAGCAGTATTTTCTATTCTTGTATAGCTGATGATATCTTCAGACCTTTATTCGTTACTTTCATCCGCGGATAACCAGTTGTATAAAGTCTACAGCTTATTTTATGCAGCAGTTAATTTCTTCTCATTCTAATCTTAGGGTTTGGTGAAATACCATTTTATCTACTCCCCAATGTCTCTTCCGGAAATGGTCGGGCTAGCAACCGTGGCTCTAGGAGTAATAAAACATTCTCGAAAGCGCATTTTCCACAATTCGAATCGTTTAATCTAAGTTGATAAGTAGTTTTTATTTAGTTTTCTATTACATAAGAGTGTTTAGTTATATAATATTTTCTACCACCAAAAAATATTTAGCCATATTATGTACTTCTGTTTTTATTTTTCTCATTCTCGTATCATTGTGCACCGTCTTATGTATAGTTCTAATTGATGGCATTTAATTTCATTGCAAGCCGTTGCATTAAACATTGTGTTTTTTTTCCCCGCCGGGAATCACATAAATTCTTGTTTTATGTGAAACAAATGTTAAAAACAAGTATTTTGAACAACAAACCTAGTTATAAATAAAACTGATATATATTTTTGTATATCCTTCGCTATAAATTTTATTTGGTAAACTGTTGTTTACTAACCATAACTTATCTTCTATGCGTGACCTTTTCAGTTATATTATTGTTCGCCGAACATCATTTATCTTTAAGGTAAATGTAAGACAATGCATATAAATTCCCTTTCGAGTTACTATTTACCCAACAAAGGCTGAGTTTTGTGATTTACATGTTATTTGTATCTTGTTGGGTGCTTAGAATTACAGCGGCCTATACGCCTTTACTGTATTCCAAAATATACAGAGATCGTAGCCCTCTGTGATCCCAAGTCCCCGTTGTGTGATACACAAGTCCCTCAACCTTAGTGATAACTCCATTGTTATTACAAAAACACGATAATGAAATGGTTTTGTTCTTCTTTTCTCCTGATGACAAGTTGTCAAAGGCTCCCAAAGCCAAGCCAATCGTTTTAGCTTGGTCGAATAACTTTTTATTGTAGAAATAAGATACAATTGAACAAATTTAAAATTATATATATATGCGAACTATTGCTTGTTTTGGCGTGCAATGGCCTAGTGCGCGGTCAGCCTTGGCAGACACACATTGCTTTCGCTTGAATACATTTTCATACAAATTCGAACATCTAATGGCCGCTGCTGCCTGGTGGCGTGGCTAGCCTAAGACATCGATTGATTTTATTGCAAGAACTGTACTTCCACACGTATTGATGGTCAGCCTTACAAACACTTGTTTTGGCTAATTGTTCCGTGTTGCAAAATGTCAATTTATTCAATAAATATAATTAATTTCGCAATATTTCAAAACCAGCACAATCAGAGGACGCGGGGTTATATATTATTTGAAGCCAACTCTATCCGTTAAGTGATAATGGTAGCTCTATTTAAGGTTTTATGTTATAATTAAATATGCCTAGAGATGAATGCAAGGGCGGGGACGTTGTTAGTTTAATTGTAAGATATATCATATGGATCTAGTATAGTCATTGTTCGTTGATATTGTGGTGTTAAGAAAAGAGAAATGTGTACAAAAAAATCAAATAAACATTAAAAATTAAAATTTTTGCATTTTATTTATTCTTTCATATGGCTGAATTAATCATATCTTTCGTATTCTGAAGGAGAAATGAATCTCCTCCTCGCTAAAATAGAAGAACACCGTAATTGTAGGTCTACTGGATTGACAAAGCCAAAAGGAAACTAATGGTGATCGACAGGGCAAACACCTTTGTAAGAGCAAATGCTATAACAGACTTTGAAACGGTGAATAACTTCATATACCTAGGCTCGTCTATAAGTGACGAAGAAGGTTGTGAAAAGATGTCATGAGCAAATTGCAAAAGATATGGAGTGACTGGCATAACGACCACCACCAAGATGAGACTCGTCTGAGCGCTGGTTTTCCCCATATTCCTTTACTGTGTGGAAACATGGACACTCAGTGCCAGCGAAAGGAAGCGGATTGACGCCCTCTAAATGTGTTGCTGGAGGAAAATGCTCAGGATTACATGGACAGCCACAGGTGCACAAATATGTCAATTCTATAAGAGCTTGGCACCCACAATAGGCTGTCAACTGTCTGCATCTTCAGATTCTTTGGACATATTGCTCGCCAAACCGGGGACTCCTGGAGAAATTCGCGGTCACTGGCAAAGTGGAAGGCAGGAGAAGCAGAGGAAAGCCACCGATGCGTTGGAGTGACCAAATTTCGCAGGTGTCTGGAACGTCGGTATCCGCAGCTCTCAACGCAGTGCAGAATCGCGAGGAGTGGAGGAGCCTTGTACACGAGGGAGTTTGGAGTGGGGGTCAAGATCCTCAGAAATGGGGAAGCGACTACAGAAGAATGGTGGAAAACCAGTGTCCAGCTTTCTCTGGACATGGGTCTCCCTCAAATGTGCCTAGTTTTTTCCCATTCTTAAGCCTCGGTCAAACAAAGCCATTTCGATGCTGCTATTTGAATAGTAGCGTCGAAATCGCTTTGCTTGACAAGATATTCCCTGCAATTAACTTTTTTTCTAACTTTCTCTTTCTTTTTCCCAACCAAGGATGCTATCAATATTTTTTATATGAATACCGCTCAAGAGTTCGCCGGAGCCAGTGGGACAATAGCATCCCCAATTGCGGTGTGTTGTAAAACTGAAAAGAAGGGGAGGGTTGAGAAGTACTTGGATATTCATATCTGGTCACCAAACACTGCTTAAACTGTTTCAAGCAACGTTTCTATTCTGAATGGTAGTCTTTCACCAGGGCGATACTGAGAGTATCTTCCACTCTGGAACGTGCGCAAATATACTATGTATATATATGTATATTATTTTATATATATAAATAATATTTGAAATAATAAGGATTAATTAAATAAATTTATTTGCGCATGCCGGGATTCGAACCCGCAACTTCCAGATTTGTAGTCGTGGATCTTTACCGCTTGACCATGGAGGTCGTCAGCATAGTACATATCGGTGGTGTTTCGGCATAACTCGATAAGTGCAAGACGGTATGTTCATATGTTAAGACATGTTGTGATCCAACTAACCGTTATGATTGTTCATATATTATCATGTGAACGTACTGTTTAGGGTGTTTTCAAATTAGATACAGATGTCGGGATTTTACTAATCGATTTAAATGGATCAATAACAGTATTTTTACACTCAGTCCGCTGTGCGACGGTCCAGTAAGGAACAAACATTCACTCGCTCCTGCAGGCACTGCGAAGTAAAGTAAGGTAATGGTTTTCATCGCAGTCCATTGTGGGACTTTTCTGCGCAGTAGTCTTGTCTGCTGTAGTTTCCGATACTCGATGACTGTCGAGTATCTTGGCAACTATCTCAATAAATCTGCATGTAGGTTCGTACACATACACACGTCATCGATACCAGTCTCTGGCGACCAGTTTGCCAAGGTCTTCGCCAATCAAGTCGCTGCGACTTTATATATCGACGGTCCCAACGAACAATGTCGGATGTGCAAATGGTAACTTCTTATTTGAGCTGTTTAAAGTTTCGTTTCTATATCTTTAAAGTTTTACGTCTACATTTTTATTATTCTTGAGATAAAGAAATATAGTGTTGTTTTTGATATTTTTCATAAATCCCTATTCATTTAATCGGAAAAACATATTATTGCAACTACTACAGCTCTTATGCAAAGTTACCAATTTACACATCCGACATTGTTCGTTGGACTCGTCGATATGTTCGTTCCAAAATGCCACATTACTTGGTTGGTGAATGTTTTAGTAATAAAATAATGAAAATTCATATTTGTAAAAAGCATTTACTTTGTGGCTTGGCAATAAAAATTATTTTGTTCAAACCACTGTTTAGATAAATAAATATGAAACACTAGTTTATATTGATTAACTTGGCGGGTTTGCGATAAGCCGACGTAGCTCATTGGTAGAGCATCTGACCGGATATTAGAAGGGTGTGGGTTCGAGTCCTGCCGGCGACATTTATCTTTGCTCGGAAGGTTTTTTCAATTTGGATGAGTGTTTCAGGCTAATAATTATTGTTTATAAAAATAATTGTTACCCTTTGCGCTAAAAAAAAAAAATAAAAAAAAAAAAAAATAAAAAAAAAAAAAAAATAAAAACTTTAGTTTATCAATTAATAAAAAATATCTACATGTTTAAAAAGCAAAGGTTTCTTTTATTTATTGAATTAAATCTAAAATGTCTAAAACTGGCGCGCGCCTGGTGATTTCAGTAGCAATGTGCACGGACTGTGCGCGACAAGTTGCATGCTACGTGAGCTCACAACTTAGGTATCGGATACTTGCGTAGCCTTGTGTACGAAAGGCCTAATATCATAAAAGTATTACTAGTGCCGGAGCCAATTGAACTATGGGAATGTTGCGGGCAGGAAGTACAGAGTAGAGTCAGTAGAATGTATCTTTTAACTAATTTCTAAACCTATGTTTTTCTTGATGCCATCTAGCTAAGATTCTGTACGAGTTACATTTTGACGGGGGAGGCATCTAGCGGACAAAAATTGAAACAGAATAATTATGAATGAAGTGAGTCATGGAGTTGCTAAACCCACTCTGGAAATACATTCACAAAAAGTGTTGAAATAAATTGACAGTAAATGAAATATATAAATATTTTATTATTTAGCATAAACCGTACGGTAGAATCATTTTAAAGAGATTCTTTCTTGTGTAGTGGTGTACTGTATCGTGGGACTACTGGGGGGTAAGGGGGGACTGCGGGTGGGTACTCCAAACTATTTCAACTAATTTGATCCACTATCGGTGTCCATAAATAGATTGAAACGTTCGCTCTTTAAAATATCCTGTATATTCTTTAATATTAAAGGTTGATAGGTGGGTAATATCAATAGGGCTCAGAGAAACAATTCGTGGTAGTATAATCTTTGTTTATTTTATAATAATCATATAACGTCCACTAGGTACTAAGTCTTAATATTAAAGAGTGTCTATTTCACTGAATTCACTTGGACTTAATTCTATGGAGTGTCTAATTCACTGAGTTTACTTTAGTTTATAAAGGCACTGGGTAACTTCGCTGAGTTGACTTTAGTTACAAAGGCACTGGGTAACTTCACTGAGTTGGCTTTAGTTTACAAAGGCACTGGGTAACTTCACGGAGTTGACTTTAGTTTACAAAGGCACTGGGTAACTTCGCTGAGGTGACTTTAGTTACAAAGGCACTCGGTAACTTCACGGAGTTGACTTTAGTTTACAAAGGCACTGGGTAACTTCACTCCGCGGTGACTTTCCTTTCCGGAGGTAAGTCGAGGTAAGCCCTCCACGGGTGGAAAGTCCGTGGTGGGGGTTTGGCAGCTATTTGCTGGTAACAGCGGGAGTCTGCAGCTCCGGGAGAACTCCTTCTGTAGCCAAAATCCCCCCTTTTGAACGCCTGTCGAACTCGACGGCGGTTTCTTCGGGAGCCCGTCCCTTGCGTCCGGCGGCCTGTGATTGGCTCGGCATGGCGCACGGGGTTTTTCCCTTTGGGCGCTGCGGCGGAGCCTTCCGGGCGGGCGAGTTCTTTCAACGGCGTTTTAGCTCATTGCCATCTCGTATCAATCCACCCGGGCTTCTTGAGCCAAAACTTCGTTATTTGAATCGTCCACCCGGTCTCCTTGGATTTCCGGTGCCCTTTTTATGTCGTCTGCATGGATTTTAATATGTTTGCCCCGTTTATCTACCCAGTAGGTGTTTCCTCTTCCTATTTTCGTGATAATTTTATGAGGACCACTCCATTTTGGTGCAAATCCTGCGAAGTTTCCTTCTGGGGCTCCGGTTAACTGGTGTTCCTTTATTAACACCGCTTCTCCTTGCTGGTATGTAAGCAAGGCTTGCGCCACTGGGGCGTACCTCTCTTGGTACGCTGCTTGGTTTACTCTAATGTTCTCATCTGTTATTTCTCGCTGGTGGGGTAAGACGATTTCCCCTTCTGCGTTGTCTGGGTAAGCCTGCCACTCTCCTGGTCTCGGTATATCGTATCCCAGTAGTGCTTTACTGGGTGATACGCCTGTTGCTTCGTTCCGCCTGTTTCGGGTCGTCATTATTACTCCCGACAGTTTATCATCCCATTCGTTGTGAGGCGAGTCTCTGAGGAGAATTCTCAGTCCTTTTTTGGACTCCTGGTTTCTCCTTTCTGTAGGGTTTGAGCGTGGGTGGTAGATGGCTGTTGTCCAATGATTACATTGCCATTTTTCTACTGCGGCCAGCCATTGGCGGTGGTTGAACTGTCGTCCGTTATCTGTGAGTATGCGTCTCGGGTAGCCATACCTTGGGAACACTTCCGTTTCTAAATGGCGGATTATGATTTTTGCTTTGCTTGATTTTATAGGAAATGCTTCTACCCATCTTGTGAATAAGTCTGTTACCACGAGTATGAATCTATTGCCATGTAAGGTTCTTGGGTATGGTCCCATAATGTCGGCAGCGACCACTTCAAATGGTTTGTTTGGTTTTGTGCCTCCTTGAGGAGCGGCGGGTCTATTTGGGCCGCGTTTTGATGTTGCACACGTCATGCACTGACGTACTAGTCTGCGGATCTCTTCGTTCAGTCCCGGCCAGAAGTAGTGCGCTGCTATTGCTCTCGTTGTCTCTGCTGCTCCCGGGTGGTTTGCTGTGTCTGAGTTATGATATTCTTCCAAAACTTTTGTAATTGTGTTTCTAGGGACCACCAATCTATCCATCTTTCCTTCGTCTTTTTTCCAGAGTACTCCTCGGTGAACGTTGTACCTTGTGTAGTGCTTAATGTCAATGGCATTGCTCAGAATCTCTCTATCGTTTAGGGTGTTCCAACGACCTATCCTTTTCCGTATTTCTCGATCTGTTGGCTGTCCTAATTTTACCGCACTTGCTAGGGTTTGTTGTTCTTCTTCCTCCTCCGAGTCTATTTGGTTTATGCCGTCATATCTTCCAACTTCCGGATAGCTCTCTCGAGTGTTCCCTGTTACCATTTCAAGTACCATCTGCGTTGGCCCTGGGTTTCTGGACAACGCGTCGGCGAGCTCATTGGCTTTTCCCGGACAGTGTTCTACGGTAAAGTCGTAGTCTTGCAACAGTAGAGCCCATCTTGTGAGTTTGGCTCTTTCGTTCTTCGCTTCATTTAGCCATGTTAGAGCTCGGTTGTCCGTTATGAGTTTAAAATGCCTCCCTTCTAGGTAAGGTCGGTACTTTTTAATAGCCCATATTGCTGCCAGTGCTTCCTGTTCATTGCTATGGTACCTTTCTTCGGCTGGTGAGAACCGGATACTTGAATATGAGATCACGTCTCGTGACCCATCTTCGTTTTTATGGAAGAGTACTGCCGCGGCTCCCACTTTACTTGCGTCTGTCTGCAATATGAATTCTCTACTAAAATCGGGTCTCTTGAGTTCCAGTGGTCCAACCGTTGCGTTTTTTATTTGTTGCATAGCTTCTTCAGCTTCTGTGGTCCATTGGAATTTTATCTTATTCCTTGTAAGATTTGTTAAGGGCGCCGACATCTCGGCAAAGTTTGGTATGTATTCCCTAAGCCAGTTGCATACTCCTAGAAAACTACGAAGCTCTTTCCTTGTTTGCGGGGATGGTGTGTTTTTTATGGCATCTTCGTGTGGGCTCTGGGGGGTATTGCCTGAGGCACTGACTGTGTGTCCCAAATAGGTAATTTTGTCTGTGGCGATGTTGCATTTTTCTGGAGAGCATTTTAGTCCGAATTCTGCTAAGCGTTCTAAGATGAGGCGGAGGTGGCGTAAGTGTTCCCTCAAGTTTTCGGAATATATGACGATGTCATCTAAGTAAGCCATGGCGAATTTCCTCAGGTATCCGGCTAATACTTGCTGACTCATGATTCTTTGAAACGTTCTGGGTGCTCCCTTTAACCCGAATGGCATTACTCTGAACTGAAAACTGCCTCCATCTGGTGTGGTGAATGCCGTTTTCTCTCTGTCTTCTGGGGCCATCGGTACTTGCCAGTATCCACTTTTTAGATCCAGTACCGTGAATACCTTGGCTGTGCTCAGGTCTTTAAGTGTTTCGTGTATGATTGGCAGAGGTGAGGGTTCGGCTATTGTGGCTTGATTCAATTTTCGGTAGTCTATGCAGTACCGTCTTCCTTCCTTTCCCTTTTTGGCCACCATCACTACTGGGAAGCTAAATGGGGATCTGCTGGCTTCTACTACTCCTTCCGCTAACATTCCTTCAAGTTGTTTATATAATTCCCTTTTCTTCTCATCCGAAAGGCGGTGTGGTGGGACGCAGATAGGTCTCTCGTTAATTAGGTGGATTTTGTGTGGTGGTACTTTCGCTGTTCCTGTCACGGGGGAAAATACTTCGCTATATTCGCGTATAAGTTCCGCGTATCCTTCCTTCTCCTGGTCTGGAATTTGATTTAATAGTGGCCAGTGGATCTCGTCCTTCTTTTGTTCCTGGCGAATGGGTACGAAGTGGGTGGTTGTTCTGATTGATTTTCCGAAATTTAAACAGTTTCGCATGAAGTCTATTGAAGCCTCTTCTTGGGAGAGCCAATCGCGTCCTAAGATAATATTTTCTCTTAGGTTTTCTCCCACGAGAAATTTCCATTCCTGTGTTGTATTCTGGATGTCAAATTTCAACGAAACGATACCCTTTATTCGCATTACGTCTCTTGTATTCGCCAGTTTAAGGCTTTTGATGGAAGATTGCTCTAGTTTGGCCTTTTGTGCTATGGCCGTTTTTATTAGAGAGTGGGAGGCTGCTGAGTCTATGAGCGCTTGATAGGTTTGTCCCTCTATGTTCACTCTTATTCTCGGTAGGAAGGAACCCGATGTTGCCGTGTGACACTCTGCTAGTTGTCTCGGTTTCTTCCTTCTTTGCCCGGGTCGCTGTGTTAGTACCGAGCTCCCGGGCGGTACCGGTTTTCCGGGTTCCGGTCTCTCCTGTTTCGGTTTACTGTGGATCTTTGGGCCGGTGGTTGGCGGTACGGTGACCGTCGAGGTGGAGAACGGCGAGGCTGGTCACGGCGAGGCGGTGAACGGTGCTGAGATGAACTCCGCTGAGGTGACCGGTGAGGCGGAGGGTCGTGTCTGGTTTGGCGTTGGCCCAGAATCTTGAACCTTCCTTTGGAGTTCTCATACCTCATCGCCTGGTTCATCCACTCCTCCATGGTGGTGGCGTATACGTGGGCGTACTGTGGTAACATCTGACTATTACAGAACGCCGGTACGAAAACATCTAACTCTGAGAGGTCTTTCTTTGGGTGAAGCCGTGCGAACATCCTTTGTTTGTTTATTATGAATTCAGCCAAAGATTCTGTGTTTTCTTGAATTTTGTGGAATATTTGGTTTTGAAGCCGGAGTTCCACTTCTGGTCCCTCGTACTCCCGAAGGAAAAATCTTTTAAAGTTCTCCCATTCTGGGTGCTTGGATGTGTTAGCCCAGTCCTTGGCCTTATCTCGGAGCTGGGTTGTTGCTACCCTTGCTTTGTTTTCTTCGTATGTTTTTGCCGCTTTAAAGTACTCCTCGCACCGTTCCAGGAAGAGTCGTGGGAATTCTTCCAATCTCCCGGAAAATATTGCCTCCAGGCGAGGTTCCCTTTGACAAACGTACATGTTTGCAAATTGGCTTGCTATCACTGTCCCTATTTCCGTTATTTGACTTGCCGTTATTTGTATCGTCGGGGTGTCTGTCCTCCCTGTTGTCTGTAGGGGAACATTCGCTGTGTCAGCTGAAGTCGAGGTTGAAGCCGGGAGGTCGTTTAGTTTATCGTTGGACATGGTGGCGCTTTCTGCTGCCGTGCTACGTGTTTGTGGCATTTTTATTTATTTATTTTTTTCAATAAAAAATTCATACCACTTGTTGGTTTCCTGAGCCCACTTTTGTTCGGTGTATTGCCACTCTTGTCTTTCCCATAGGGTAGTCACTGAATTTATGTATTTAATTTTTTTTTTTTTTTTAAAACATTGTTCACTGACTTGACAAACACGCTGGGCGCCAATTGATAGGTGGAGAGTATCAATAGGGCTCAGAGAAACAATTCGTGGTAGTATAATCTTTGTTTATTTTATAATAATCATATAACGTCCACTAGGTACTAAGTCTTAATATTAAAGAGTGTCTATTTCACTGAATTCACTTGGACTTAATTCTATGGAGGGTCTAATTCACT
>JAHDVE020006611.1:0-17321 GCA_022606495.2 Halesus radiatus
TTAGATAACAGTTTAATTGAAAATAATCCTGATGTTGTATGGAATGTAATATATCATATATATATAATAGGGGCTATTTGTACACATACGACATATTTAGATCGACTATAACTAATTAACTAATGTGATAAGAAAGAGGTAATTTTTTTCATATAATTATTTGATATATTGTTTCATTCTTCGTTTTTTATTATACATAAATATTTATATTATCGATTTATATAGCTATATATAATATTCATACTTGATCTCTACGTCTGTTCACCTGATTACAATTTTTGGATGAGCTAACAGATTCGAAACTATGTCAAACCTGATCATTTCCGCAAATTGCCGTAAACAAAAATCCTCAAACAACACATCATTTACAAAGATTTTCCCCAATAATTACATTTCATGTATATGTCTGTGATTTATATATGTCTTTTATTTTTTTATGAGCCAAAGTAATCAAATAAAATTCAAAAGCCATTTTGGAGTCTGTATTCAGTAAACATTAATAAGAAGAGGGTACACGCGAACTGAAGACGACGACTGGGATATATTCTGGAGCGAAAAATAACTTATCAACTCCGTATTTGAGAAAAGCAGGATCTTACCTCACCAAAAGCTCAACCATTTCAGGAACTACTTTTAGGTAAGCAAAATATCAAACACATTTTCCTTTTGACCGCAATAAGCTATCAGCACAAATACTTTCAAATCTGAAGAAGCATGTTATTTTATTTGCTTGATCTTCGATAATAACAAAAAAAAATAACAAAAAATTAATATTCGTATGATTTATTATTATTATATTTACTATCCCATAAAAAAAACAAAGAAAGACAAATATTGTCGTTATAGTTATGTCGCAAAGATAACCTCAGTCGAAATCTAAAGAAATACAAGAAGACTCTCGAAAAAGAAGGGAAAGCAGCTGAAGCCAAATAGTAATAAATAAAATAAATAATCACATCTTGAATGAAAAATTAATAATAACAATCTAAAATACTTTCCAGATACAATTTTTATCCTCTCACTTTTCACCTGCCGTTGGAATATGGACTATTCGCCGATGAGTTTAAGCGCAACGCCGTTACAGACCTCAAGAATATTTGGATCATGAAGCCAGTCAGCAAATCCCAAGGCAAAGGAATCTTTCTTTTCAACAAAATGGCGACGATTTCCAACTGGGGGGAGAACCAACAAGCCGAACAGTACATCGTCCAGAAATATATCTCCGATCCGTTGCTCATCGGGGGAAAGAAGTTTGATCTCAGGCTTTATGTTCTCTGTGTCGCCTACCACCCCCTCACCGTTTATCTCAACAGATCAGGTTTCGCCAGGTTTACGCACTATCGCTATGATGATACTAAAATCGGGCAAACCGAGATCCACCTCACGAACGTAGCCATTCAAAAAACCACTGACGACTATAACACTTAGTTAGGAGGCAAATGGTTGGTGGACAAACTCCGACTTTATATACTCTCGAAGTATGGAGCCAAGGCATCGGATTAATGCTTCTTCAATATTCAACAACTTATCATCAAGACATTAAGGAGCGTTCAGAAATTAATGCCGAACGACAAACACTGCTTTGAGCTGTACGGCTTCGACGTCATGCTGGACTCAGCTCTCAGACCTTGGATCATTGAAGTGAACGGAAGTCCTTCGATGAGGGCAAATACTCCAACAGATTGTTCATTGAAATGTGGGCTCATTGACGACGTCTTAACAATTACTGACATCGAGGGACTGTAAGCAATTTATCCTGATTTACCTATTATTTTATTCGCTCAATATTTCGTTAATTTTATTGGTTTAGTTTAACAGGTTAAGAAGAACAAGTGGGTGGCTTCGATATGATCGTCAAGAACAGCAACGATGTTATTGGTTCTCTCGGACCAAATATGTCTCGCCTTGGTTGCACGAACAACAGAGAAGAGAATTTGAGGAAACTTAGCAGGATGATCGAGCATCGCAAGGCCAAGTAAGCAGATGAGAGCCGTCTAAATGTCTAAAAAACAATGAATCTTATGTCTAAGAAAACGACCGATGACAAAAGGAGATCATTTACGATTGCGAAACCAACGAACAGACAGTACGCGATGAGTAACCTCGCTAACAGCAATAGTACCAATACAAGCAGCACAAATCAGAAGATATTATCAAATCCGAACAAATTATTTGCTAAAAATGACTTAGCCAAAGAGCCAGTCACTGAAATAGTAATTCCTAAAGTAAACTAATCGAAACTAATAATATCGGAGGATATTAATAAGAACAGTCTCAACAATAATAGCAATAACAATACGAAGAACGCTAATTTTAACTTAGGGAATGGCGGTAACAATATGGCAACAGCCGCTGGGGCAACAGCGATTGGGGCAACAGCCGCAACAGCTGTTGGGGCCAAAACATGGATTATACGAAAAGGAAGTTCTCTAAGAAAATAAATGAGTGCCCAAAATAGAAATCTTTCTGCCTCCATTGTAGCCAATAGTGGAGTTACTGGCAATCTAAATAACACCAGAATTAGTAGAGATAACACTTAGGCATCAAGCAAAAACGAGAACTGATCGAAACAGATCAATCAATTTTGTTAAATTCATATATATTGAGATAAAGATATCTATATGAACATAATAATTTATTGTTTTATTTTTTATCCCTCCTATTGTATTGTTTGCTTTAGTATTAACAACTATATAGTAATAAGAACTGAAGACCAGCATTATACATAATAATAAAAAAAAGAAATTAACGATCATGGAGAATTTTGAGAGTCAGAAGGAGATTATATTGTGTTCTCCAACATCAAGAGGTCAAATCACACACAATATCACAAATATGATGAAAAACACCAGACCAATCCCGCCAATAACTGCTTTGCTCCGACCAACTTCCTTGCTTTCCTTCACCTTTATATGCACTTCAACGCTGCTTTGTTTCGACGTATCTACTGTCGTCGAGCTATTCTCCGACCGATTCTCGTCGAAGGTACATATATTATTAAGTTTGGCTATCTTCATTTTAAGAGTCACAAAATTTTATCGTTTATATTCGTCGTCTTCCAGCATAAGTTTAAGGATTCGATTTAGATTTCCTGATTCATATCGTCTCAGATACTTTTTACGAACTTGCTTCATGAAGAACGTGTGTTAGCGGGTGTTTCCGCAGTAGCAAATACGTTCAGTGGGGCAGAAGTTGCCAAGAGAGATGAATACTAGGAGTGTGATCCCGAGAGAGTAAACGTCGGCTTTAAAAGGATCATACGCCTTTTGAATGCGGTTCTTCAATTCAGAAACCAGTGAAAAAGGAGAGTAACTGGGGGTTGTTATATTTATGGGCAGGTCAGTCGGCTGTCCAATGCAATGAATCGCGTCCTCAAAATCGCATAATTTATATTTGTTTCCCTGGACGAGTATATTTTGGGGTTTTATGTCTCTGTGAGCGATGCCCCATCTCTCCAACAGCTCAAAAGCCATGAGGGTCTGCTCCAAAAATTCAGTTATTTATGTTAGAGTCAAAAACTCTTTCCGAGAGTATCGGTCGCAAGCAAACTCGTACAGATCCATCTGGCAGTGCTCCATGAAGATAAGTAAGCTTTCAACATAATGATCTTTAAAACGTTTGATTAGCTTGGCTACAGCCTTATATAAGACGATGTTAGGATGTCTCAGATCGTGGAGGCGTTTGAGAATTTGGTTTTTCATCTCCTTCTCACTTTTACTATAGTTGTTAGATGTCAGCTTAAGCTATTTGACTGCGACGAGTTAGTTGGTGGTCCGATGACGATAGAGATAGATGAAGGATTTGCTTCTGTTGATGTTATTGACGAATTCAAAATCGTTGATATCATAGTAGGTAAACCCTTCCATTGGTTCAGTGGTTTCTTCTAGCTCCATTAGGTTTTTTTTGTTTTATTAGATTTTGAATTTATATTTTTTTTATTGGTCGATCACTTTAGGAAATTGAAGAGAATTTAGATCGGGGAGGTATGATGTTAAGTTAAATGAAATTGTGAAGTTGATGATCTAAATAATTGATTTTTCACACTTATATTTTACTAAATAAATATATATTATATTAGTTGGGTCCAATACTATAAAAATATAGATTAAAAAAAAAATAGTGCAAAAAATTCCCGTGAATCTATTATTGGCAAAGAAAGTGATCAGCCATATGAGAATTTCATAAAATAAAAATTGTAAAATTGCCAAATTAAAAGAAAACTGAAATATATCAACACTCAATCATATTTCTACTAAATACATAATATCAAATCCTAAAAATGAAATAGAATGGAATTTTATTTCTATTAGAATCTAAATTATAATCAAATACAGATGGGTCGATACTCAAGATAGATACTCGATATTTCTCCTCTTGTTCTCCGAGAATATATTTGCTATGTTAACGACGTCTTTGTGTTGACTCGCACTTTTTATCGTGCTGCGAGACATTACGACCATCTTGTTGTTATGAGTACTCGTATTGATCCTCCTTGTTCTGCGCCATTTAGTCTCACTGCTTTTGGGATCTTTCTCAGTAATTCCTTCGAAAGTACTATTATTTCTCATGTTGGTGCTAGTCCTGGCATTAGGATTCTTGGATTGGTATTTGCCGATTTCCTCATGTACTGTTGAATGTGCTCCTTGATTTGCGTGAAGATTGCTCGAATTCTGACCACCGAGAGATTGTTAAGCCTGTGAGGCCATTAGCTTATTTTTGATGAACTGAAGAATCTTGGTTGATATCTACAATATTTCTTATCGTTTGTATTGCTTGTCCTCGATCACAATCTCTGAGGGGTTATAGGTAAGGCAGGCCATCTTGAAGGCGGCGATGGTGCTGGCAGGGTACCCACAACAAGAAAAGCAGTTCTGGTTAAAGTCTATTATCCTTCTGGGTTCTGGTATCAAAGCCTGTTTATCTTTGTTGCCTGTTTCATTAAAAGTCTCTCGCACCCCAAACAAAGAAATCGATTGCTTGTCCAACTCGTCTTGGATCTGGAGATGGTTTACGAGGGAGCAAAACTGGATGAAACTGAACATGTTTTCGTCCAATCTTTTGAGCTCTTGTCGATCGCTCTCAAACTCACCATGGAAAGATTCGACGATTTCCTTTATATACTTATTCTGCAGCAATTGGTCAGTCTAAAATGTCTCTAGGCTGGTCTTTGTGGCATCAATCTTGATCGACATATCCCGTAGTTGGCTGCTCATATCCTCTTCAATGCCGAAAAGATACTTTTTAGAATCCTCTAGATTAATCAGAACCTTTTCTGATAAGTGTTTCTCGTAGTCACTGATGTTCTGTTGGATTATTTTGATGATTTGGGCCTCGTCCATTCCTGGCTTGATTTTTACTTGCTCATCATCTCCGTCGAAGTCTACCTCGTTTAGGTTTACCTCTTTATAATACTTCTCCCGCTGTTCGTAAGTGATGTTGTCTATATCAATTCCCAGAGACATGAGTTTCTTGCGTTTCATATCAATGACCTCGCGAGTATTTCTCTTTTGGACCATTTCTAGTATTTCTAGTCCGTGAAACTTTTCCTTGACCGTCTTGTAATCATTCTCCAGCACATCTTTGTTCAGCTTGTCGTATCTCTGGTGCTCTTGAACCATCAGTTTTCGCTTCAATTTCGGAGGCAGAATACTATACAAAGTATCTCCGATCTGGGCTTGCGTAATGAGGGGAGTGATGGTCTGGATGGAGTGTTCCTGAATTCGTATTTTTTCTTCGATGTCCTGGACATAGTTGGCCAATTTTTTAGTATAGCTCGAATTGTTGTTAAGTGATTCGAGTTCACGATCCATTCTCCTTAAGTCCTCCTCAAAGTGTATTTGTTTTTTGTTTAGATTCAGGCTTTTCTCCTCAAAATGCTTGAGCCTGGCTTCGATAGTTTGTTGCCACTCATTAATAATTTCGATTTTGCTATCAGCAGAAGAGTTTCGCTCCATAATCCTATGTGCCTCCTACTGTTGGTCTTTTCTGAGTTTGGCAAGTTCTGCCCCAAGATCGATAATCATGGTCTGGAGCTGTCCACGCAGTTCCGTGATGTTGTTGTTCTGTGTGATGATCTCCATATGTACCCGTTCTTTGAGCTGCATATTTAGGCTCAAAATCTCATTATTCTCCCTGTGCCTCTGTTCTTGAAGCTTGAATCTATTTTCAACGAGTCGACTTTGTTCCTATATGAGTTGCCTAACCTCCAAAATATCAAGGTTGTTCTGATCAATCTTGATATCGATGTGCTTAAACACATCCACTTCTTTATTGTTGGGATCCGAAGTGACTAAAAGCCTGAGCTACTCGAGCTTTGCTGATTATTAGGAAGTGAAGGTCTTGAGAGTGGTGACTCCATTTGTTGCGTCAAGAACTCGTTTCTGAAAAGGAGTGATGAGTTCCTGCACCATCTGCCTGACTCTTGTTTCCATCTCGAACCACTCGAATTCGCGAACCTTATACTTAGCCTATTGGTTATTTTTTAAAGTACTCATCCTCTGTGTGTGATTTTTTTGTTTTAATTATATTTCTAGTAAATGAAAGAGATTGAATCGAAATTGAAATTATAAAAATAACTTATAGATATATTTTATTTTGTAGCCAATCTTAAAATAAATTTGTCCAGATTGTAGTTTAATTATTATTAAACTGGGAATTTTATTATTTGTTTAAGAAAAGACTAATCATCAAATTCCCCCTTAATTGTGTGTAGATGAACCTAATTATAATCATGTATAGCAGATCAAAAAAATATTATATTAGAATGAGATTAACGGTGAACAATTTTTTTATCAATTTTTTTATCAATTTTTTTAATAATAAATAAATTCAATTTATTGCGTCAATATTTTTGCATTAAATCATACATATTGTTTTTCTAATTTTAACATGGGCAACTCTACGTCCGCCGACCCTCTCTCTGCCGAGCTGAGTAAACTATTCACCCATATTGAACCACCCCGAAATCTCGGAATTTCCGGCAGAACTAACTTCAAATAAACTGCAGTCCGGTTTCCCGACATCATCAAAATTTAAGAAAATGATAACGATGATGAAGGTGAACACCCGCCCTTAACTACCTAACGAATAAATACAAACCCTTCATACGAATCTCCTCATCGTCAGAAGATAGGCTATTGTAATAGAAATGTATTCAATGCTTTACTCAATAATTTTTTTACTTATTTTGGATCCTTGTCTTTTAGCAGCAAGATGTTGACGGTATTGGCGAGACAGACCAGATTTCTGACTGCTGCTTGGGCCAGCGACAGCTCCTCTTTGTATAGGCAGAACAGGTAATGTTTTTTGCTAGCGAGAAGCTTACGCATTCCTCCCAAAAGTTGATTGGAAAGATTTTTCTTGATCTCAGAATTGTAGCCATCTTTGGTAATCAGATTCTCCACAGTTTCTTCAACCATCGAGTCTACGAACCAGGGGCTCTTCTGGATATTGATGAGGGAGACGCGAGCCAGTACCGATGGAGGTAAAGCACTCAGAGAATCTGTCTCGAAGATGAATCGAGAATAATCAATTTTTAGTTTTTCTGCTGAGGGAAGTGGCAAGATGTGTTGTTAGTCCAAAGCCGATGTGAGTGTCTCGAACTCCTTGCAGAGAGAACCATCAAGCACCACCCATTCAGTTCGATCGGCCTTCTATTCGATAGCCTTGATCAGAGTGGGCAGCAATCCTTAGCTTTCACTAGTGCCAAAAAGCTCGCTTCGATTTAGACTGTTTTGACAGATGAAATTTACTTTTGCTTTGGTAGCCTTGGCTGCTTCGCAGATAATCCAGGATTTTCCTGACAGAGAGTTCCCATAGATAATAGCTCCTCGGCGATTGCTGACCGTACTGATTAGTTCGTCTATTTTCGCAGTAGCGACTACCTCCTTCGAATCAGAAACGTTGGATAGAAGCATTGACTGTTTCGTGTTATTCATACCTACAACAGGACTCACCTACTAGACAAAAGCCAGAATTTGAGAGGTCACAGATGCGAACAGCTATTGGTTTGCTTGAGTGAGCTTTGGATTGATGACGGCTTTCAGGGCGGCGGCTATGATTGTCTATTAGGAAACTGAAGACACAGCGGTGCTAGAAACACCTTCTTGGATCGCGATTTGATCTCTTCGAGCTGAGGCTTCACTGACTATCAATTTAATTGTTCGCATATTTGTTTCCAGGGGTGGTTTGAAGCAAAGAATCTCTGATGTATATTAGAGAATTGCAGTGATGCTTTTAGTTATTCTTTTTGCCTCCTTCCAGAAGTCTGCCTCAAGGAGAACTTTCAATATCAAAAACTGATCGGGCTGCGAAAAACCTACAATTCGGAGAAGGGTGGAGAAGGCAGCTGGGGGAGGTTGCGTGTTCAAGTTGGAAAAAATAATATTGAGGGAAGGGCTGACGGGGATATTTGCCTTGATGAAAAATGTTGAGTCTTTTCCTTCAATCAAGGCTCGCCGAATCGTGTGGAGATGGTTGGCGAAGCTGGATAGAACTTCCAACCTAGCATCGGAAATGTTTTCGAAGCAAACCCATGTTCCTGTGGTAAGAACTCCTGTGAGTGTCCGTTCGACCACCCTGGAGTTGACAGTATTCGAAAGTTTGAACAAAATATAGTTCTGTGCAACAAGAGAAGCAAGTTGGGTGACAGTTTCCGTTTTACCACATCCTACTTCTCCCACAAGACATGCATAATCTTTCGCTTCTACGGCTTGGGAGATATTGAGCCAAGCTCTTTAGGTCTGCGGAGTGATGACTACTGGGCTGCTGGCGGTCGCCTGGATTTCGAATCCGTAGATCAGCCGAGCGTTGAGTTGTTTCATAGTCAATTCGGGAGCGGTGTGACTGAGGTAAAACTTTACTGCAGTGAGCCACTGGTAATCCTGGTTTGTATTTGTCTACTTTTTACACATCACTTAGGTGATTTCTTTTAAGTAGAGCGACTGAATGACCAAGGCTGAGAGCGTCTTTTTCTTTATTGTGTTAGGACTAGTGTCCTTCCTCAAGGAATCAGTCAGCTCGGTCAGTTGTTGCCCTTGCAGTTCGAGCCAGTCGTACAGATCCCCGATAGGTTCAGGCGCCAAGTAATCTTCTCCCAGCTTAGTCCAGAGAAGCCAGTCAGTAATAAGGCCAACCTGAGCAGGATACTCTTAGAAAAGTTGAGTACGAGTAAGTTCTTATTCTTAATAACGAGGCAGTGCTTGACGGATGCTTTGCGATAATGTTTTTTTTAGTTGCTAATCTACATTTTTCAATATTTATTCAACTTCGATTTGCGACCTCAAAGAGAACTGTTTGAAAATAAGGATTTCTCCATCGCTATTAACAACTCCTGTAGGCTGGTCCTTATCCAAAACGAACGATTTAATATGTGGAAAGAGTTTGCAGAGATAAGGATCTAATGAGACGGGGTTCTTGGCTTTGGAAAGGATCTGAAGCAGTTATCCATTGGACAAAAAATAGAATCGAGGGAAGTATGAACGTTTTTTCTCCATAAACTCTTCAAGAGCTTTTCTGATTGTTTCGAAGCTGGCATTATTCTTAGTGAGGAATTTTATGATGGTCTTGGAGTGGCAATCTTCTGCCAGTTTTTTGAGAGTGGGGTTCTCACGCAGTGTCTTGCTCACCCTCTTCCAAATAGAATCACAGGCGAGAAAATCCTTGCTTTACTTGGCAAGAATTTTGGACGAATACGAAGTGTTGGAGAGTAGAGGCTCGAGATAGAGCCAATTGGTCTGGTGAACCAGCATCTCTTCGAACATATTTTGCAGGTAGCGGAACTGGCCTACCAATGCCTCCACATTACTTTTGATGTTTTCAACGTATTTACTCGATAAGATCTGGTTGAGAGTTATCAGCTTGTTGTCAACTTCAGCAAATAGTACATTGTTGTTCCCCAATACGAATGAATCTTTGAGTTCCTTATAGTTAACGAGGGTGACTTCAGCCGAAGCCATGTAATCCTTTACACTCTTCAACACCCGCGTGAGCTCCTCCTCCTTGGCAGCCTTGGTGCCGAAATAGGCTAGCTGTTAACGATATAGGTAGATCTCTTCACTGATCAGCCAGTTTACAGTATAAATTGGCTCACGACGATCATTCAAGGGTAGATTCGCTGGGTTCACGAAGGTCACATCGTAATTTCCAGGGTTTTTGCACTTGTAGAGAAACTGGGGTATTTACGTCCACTCTTCCTTCTCTCTGAGGTGGGGATTGTGCAGAGCAGCCAATGTGCTGATAACGAGTTCAAAGGTCTCCACCTACTCAAGGAACAGACGGCAGGCTTCGTTCGCTGGCATTTCTAGGGCTAGACTGTTTGCCATCGACATAGTTTCGTCGTATTTATGTCGGAGGTCGTCGTGGCTGACATCGAGAATGTGTTTGTTTTTTATATTTTGGACCATTTCTTTCCACTCTCGTCTTCCATTCCACAATTTATCCATACTCGTGAATTATTTGTGGAAAACATGTAATTTTTCGAATTCAGTTCGCTGAAGATTCAACTCAGCTTAAAGTTCGTTTGTCTCGTTGGCTTGGTTGCAAAGGGACTCGATTAACTTTCGGATAGACTCCAGAAAATCTATCATCGCGTAAATATTGGAGTTCTTTTGAGATAAGGGCATTTCCTCGTATTTAACCAAGAGTTCAGACAGCACGATCTCGATTTTGGATGCGGACACCTCGAGCTCCTTCTTGAACTTACTGAGGTTTTGGTCATAGTTGGCATTGGCCTCATCTATTTTGGTCTTGAGACTTGCGACCCCGTTGGCCACCTCCTTGACTTTCAGCTTGTATTTCTATATATTAGGGATCTTGAGCTCTTCCATCATCGCCACGAGCTGGATTAGTTCCCTGGCTGAACTCGTCAAGTCTTCCAATTAGTTGCTGACTTTGTTGACACTCTTTGTGAATATCACGAACTTCTGTACTTCACGAGGGTAGTTGTTCAGTTCTCCGGAATACTGCGAGATTACTGAGTAGAGTTTATCGCACTTTTTTACAAGGACATCAGGCAGCACTTTGAGCAAGTTCGCCATCGATTCCATTGGGGAGTTACGAATCCGCGCCCTCAGCTCTGAGAAGTCCACAAGGATAAGTCCCAACTCAAGTTTTTCGGGCATGGAGTCCATCTTCGCATCTTCCTGCCTATACTACATAATGGTCCTCCGGAGATCTGCCACTGCGAGTTGCTCTACCTCAGCAATATCTTGATTTTCTGTTTGGTGCTTGATATAAATCTCAACATGTTGCATTAACCTCGAGTTTTATTCTTCGACGCGGTCAAAAGCCTCATCCAATTAGTCGGTGATCTGGCCGACACATATTTTGTATTCCTCGTTTTAAAGGCACAAGGTGCGCAGAGAAATGCGTTCTTCCTTTTTACTGAGGCCGACGACCCGATCGTCCTAAGCTAGGTATTTTTGAAACTGGGGTAGTCCTTGGAGACCGAAGTTTTTCTCATGAAGCACCGAAAGAGCAGAGTTGAAAATTTGGAAGAAGGAGTTCTTTATAGCGAATCGATCAGGATGCCATACTAAACTATTGTTTTCCCAGCCCGCAGTACAGAAGAACCACTCCTCTTTCTGTTCCTGATTAACCTGTTGCAGGTTCGAGTGCATCAGCTCCATGTTGTTCTGAATCATCTTGATCTTTGATTCGAGGAGCAGAGCTTCCACAAGCCTGATAAACTGCACCATCTTCAAGTATTCCATTCTGAGAAGAGCTTCCTGGCTGTAGTTTAGGCACTCCTTGTTTTTGTTATTATTCACTGCTCCTCCTGGTTGCTTATTCGGCGGAGTGTCACTCACTATGTTATTTTCGCGCTTGTAATCCTCAATGGATTTGTCAATGGACAACCCCAGGTCTCGGATAATAAAGTCTTCGTACTTTTTGACTGCACTGAGAAATTATTCTTGTTGATATTTTGATGCCAGCTTCTAAAATTCAGCCATCTTGACAGGCTCCCTCGACTCGTAATTCATAATCTTGCATTCCTCTGCCAGCAACAGGCAGTTGTAGCGGATGCTGAGGATAGCAGGCCTCGAAGTCGGCGAGGCGGTAAACAGTTTCTGGTTCAACAGATTTGACATCTCCTTCATATAATGTCTCTTCATCATATTTTTCCAGATGCGAAAATTTTTGTTGACCTTGTACTTCTTAAAGAAGTCAATTTCTTGGAGCTTGTAGTACATGGTCTCTTCGGTGAGCCACTCCTCACGGGTCATGAAATAGGCCTCCTTGCTTATGAACTGAGTGAGTCCTTTGTAGCTGATGGTCATGTATTCGTTTTGGTTGCGCTCGTTGAACGCAACGATGCGGTAATCGTATGGGTGGTTCCGCTTGTTCAGATAGAAGAAATCTAGCTGCATCTCTGGAAAGGTGTCGAAGAAGTTGAATATGTCTTTCGGAGTCAAATTGCGTTCTTAGCCTTTCTTGAGTTTTTCTCGCCTTTGTTCTATGGATTTCTGCTCTTCTAGAAGCGACTTCGCCTGGATCGACAAGTGCGACGATTCTATTTCTTTGAGTTGTGGGTCTTTCTTGAGCTTCTGATCTAGTGCGGAAACGGAACCCTGGCCGTTTCCCCTTCCATGTATGGACTGGTCGAGAAGCAATATTTTGCCCTCTTTGAAATTGATCCCTGACCGATCATTGCGGGGCTCTCTCCGATGCGTTTCGCTGAGTATTTTGGGTACTAGAGCGTCTTCCTCTCCATGGTTCCTGCGACTGAAGGGGAAGTTTTTGTAGAGTCTTTTCTTTAAGAGATTTTATGGGGAGTTATCCATTTATGTATTTACTATATCTTATTTCTTTATATAAATATGTGTATTAATGATATATATTTTTTAAAAATCGTATTTATTATTCTGTATTACATATTAATTATTCTGTGCCTCAGTAATAAACTTATAATAAATACTTTATATCTATATAGATATATATCCTTAACTTGCAACTAACATTAATATTAATATCGTAACTTTTTTCTTTTTTCTTTTTTCTTTTTTCTATTTTTTGCTAATTAGAAAAAAGAAAAACTGATTTGTTTTTTTAAGAAAAATTGGATTAATAGTTTATGGAATAAGTATTATCATTTGTCTTTTGAATAGTTTTAATTCAAAAATCAAATCACTTGTTGATTTGATACCATCAAAAACAATAAAAGTAAGAGGTAGGAGGGTAGTTGTATTTAAAATAGAGTTTATTGAATTAATATTTGAGGGAAATAGACTATAATAGAAAAATTTATAAATGCCTTATTGATAAAAAAAGGAAAACAAAAAGAATAATAACAAAATGTATAAAAATATTATCCCATCTTTTAAAACATTGGGTTGTAATATATTTTATAAAGAAAAAATATTATATAATAATAATAATTTATAATATCAACAACATTATTAATATACTCATCAAGAATCATGGAAGCTCAACCTGTAGAATAATTTTATGTCAACCCAATTTCAACTCCTATCGCAGGAGATGGGCTCAGAGATAAGATACTCAAACTCACCAAGGCTCTCAACAAGCAGCGAAAAGTCAGAAGAGGCGTTAAGGAGGTGGTCAAATCCCTGAGAAAGGGCATCGACGGCATCTGCATCCTGGCGGGAGACGTCAACCCCGTGGACGTGATCAGCCACATTCCCCTGATCTGCGAAGACAAAGGTATCCCCTACATATTTGTCCGCAGCAGAATGGAGTTGGGAGTCGCTGCTCAGACAAAGAAACCCACGAGTGTGGTCATTTTGACCAGATGTGAAGATGAAAGTTTGGCTGAGAAATATGACAAGCTCTATGCCAAAATCAAAGCATCGAACCCTTTTCTCTGAGAAAGGAGATCGTTTCCAATAAAAAATAACCACAGGAAATATGATATGAATTTTATATGTTATTTATATTGGACTAGACTTTTTTGTATCTTGTATCAATACTTTTAGTTTAAGTTCTTGTTGTTGTTTGAAAGATCAAAGGAGTTAGACATTGATGTTATCCCATCAAATTATTATGAAAGTTCATTTCACTTTTTCTGATTTCTCACTAAATAGACATATGAACCCGAAAAAACAGCAAATCTTAATCGAAATACATTTTGCTCATTTATATTTAAAATAGTATTGATTAATATAAATTAATTATTAATTATTAGCAATTAAATTAAAATATTTAATCTGGAGGGCTGTTCACATCACTAATTATGAGAGGTAATCATTAAATATAATCTATATATATTTTAAGCTCCAGAAATCATTGGCAAATTTAATGATGCAGCAACATATGATGTATGGTGACGCCGAATAGGCTTCTAGAAATGCGAATAAGGATTCAATTCAATTCTTTGAGTAATTATTAAAGATAAATAAACAAATAGCATAATATTTTGATAATGGTTATTCAATTAATGAAAAGTAAAATACTTTAATTTTAGCAATCAAGTATGCCTTCAAGATGACAAAATTAATTTAAATGAAACAAAATACATACCTAATCTTCAAAAATCTAAAACTCTCTCTATCTAAATAGGTAAATAGGTAGGGTCCTCTTTCATTCGGTACGTTAAAAGTATAATATATTAGATAAAATACAGAGATAACTTATGTAAATTTAATGTTTTTACATTATATAGATCATCAATCTATCTTATTTTCTATATTTGTATAAATGAAGTCATAATTTCATGGCAAGTGAACATTTCAATATCTATATCAGCTAGTGTTAACATGTATTATCTTATATTATTGTCCTCAGAGTAGAAACTAATGTTTTATTAAAATGACAATATACAATTATAAATGCATTTAATTTGACTAAATTAAAGAATTGTAATAATTTGTGTTATTTTATTGAATTCAAAATATGTTATATTTATATGGGTTAATATTATCTCCTTTAGTTTATTTATTTGTAAAGAATATAAAAATCCCATTAAAAAAATATTCCCCACATAGGGCTTTATTCATATTTTTAAAGTTAATTTAGTTTTTTTTGGAATTATCATTTTTTTCAGTGTCAGAGGAAGGAAATTGCTTTCCTAGGCACATACTTTCTTCTTAGTTAAAGTCATCGTTCCCATCTCATTGTTTTCCTCTGTAGCAACTAAAGGTATTAAGTATTTACTTGATTATTGATTGGATAAATCATTAATTAATAATAAAAGATGGAAAGAGGTTTACAATCGGCTCAATCGCGTCGGTTTTCCACATGAATTACATTCTGGCCTGAGGATAACGGGGTTTTCCTTGAGATTCACTAATTTTTTATTTTTTTATTTTATCCTTGGTTACTCTTTCTCCTGAAAAATATTGATGGGCGGCACCACATCCCTTTTAAGTAAAGAAGTAGATTTTTTAAAGCAACTCACGGAGTAGGAAATTCGAGATCTGAAGTTTTGTTGAAGGTTAAACATATGAACGAAAAGAAGATTTATCCAAAACAAATTTTTCGTTATATTTGTTAATTTAAGTATAACAAATCTTGGTTAATTTCGGAAAATCCTCGAGGAAAAGGAAGATTTATTATAATACATTTTTTTCAATTTTAATATCAATTGTGCATTTGAACTTATGTTTAATTATTGATTTGATATAATGTTATTCTTTATAGCTATCCATCAACATCTATAAATAGACATAAAGATTTCTTTACACTAAATCACCACTTTTACTTCATAAAATAATAAATATATAACAATTAGTATTATTAAATAGTTTGATTTCCGATTCTTTATCCATATATGTGTGTGTATGTGTATCGTTTAGTGGCTGTTGCCTGTCCACATCAGAGTTACCAAGAGGCATATATGCATATGTATGTTAGAATGTAGAATGACAAAAACAAGAAGAAGTGTACCCGATAGTTTTTGCAATGATTATAAAGTTTTATTAAATTTCAATAGATATATATCTATTTGAACATATATGTATATATATTGAAAACAAACCAAGGTCATAATAAATAACTTTGCAACCATTATTAAAATATTATGACACTTAATAATATTTATAAACTATAGATATATAAATTATATATAATTACCTCGACGATCTACATATCATCAACTTAACCCAATATTTATATCTGATGGCATAGCAATACTCTGTCAATATAATCCCAGGAGAATCTCTCGAAAAAACCTTCTCCCTAAATGAGGAAGGCTAGTTTACTTCCTTTCTCGTCAATGACACAAAATTCAATCAGGATGCCTTATGCGTTCGAGGCCATGTGCGAGACGTTAATAATTCCAAGACTCTGCAAGAAGCGAGGCACAATATTGAAAGACTTTCAGAAACATTACGACACACCCAAGCAGTAGAAGATGTCAGCTTCTAAATAATTCCTGACAAACTGCGCAAATCATGTGGCATCAATGTATACCTTACCAAAATGTACGACAGAAGACAGCCTTTTCGGATCGATTCATTTGTCCCCAACCATATAAAACTAGAACACAAACTATTCGATATTTTCGGTAATTTCTAAACTGTCACCTTTGGAAGGAGGTACAAATTTGACAAGCACAGAGACTCTCTGTATTTGAAATCTTCAGTCCCCTTATCTTTGACTTCAAGAGGGGTATTCAAGACGTGCTCGACGCTTAAGCAGATAATTACTGGTCAGACGAGATAAAGATCTACGAGAGCTTCTTTTGAGCTATTTTCCCATCCATCAAACTCTTCGATAGGATTTCAAATACGAAACAGGAGCAACATCTATACAGACCTCACAAAAACATCTTATTCCGACCTTCTGCAAAGCCAATTGTATTCTCTCTATTTTAAAAAAGCTTTTGATATTGGCGCAATAAAACATAAAGTTAAAGGTCGACTAGGCATCGATCCAAAGCGAAATGAAAGCTTTGCCAGTCTTCAGCATGTCTTTAAAACACTAATTCCTGTTAAACCTTGCGTCTTCGAATTTCGAATGGAAAGCGGGGTTATAAGCGGCAGAAACCTCTTCGAAAATGATATGTTCAGCTGTCCAGGGTTGCTGGAAAGGGCGAATGTCTTTTTTAACCCAAAAATACGCATGATGTTCACTAACCATCCTGTGTTGGTTGGGTTAAACATTGTTCCCTATCACTTTGTCGACGCGCACTATTGGAGTCGAGACCATCGTTTGAAGGGTATGAAAACATCGTATAATTTTGGCCTGGGGTTCTACAACATGACGATGCCTCAATTCAGAGTTTAATTTGGGTTGTTAAACTACAGTAAAGGGGTTTTAAAATCAAAGACCAGCTTCCAGTTCACTTTAGAAGTGTGATACTTATTATTCTCATTGTCGATAATTCATTGTATTATAAATGAAATGTATATATATATCTTTAA